>JADGMU010000254.1:0-10917 GCA_016920895.1 Vaccinium myrtillus | reverse complement strand
CTGTCAGCTTCTCCTATTCAAGAAAACTGAGAACAGGAGGACCCTTGTAGGAGTTTCTGTTTTTACAGGTTCAATTCTGCACAGATAAACTTCTATACACACTAAGGTGACTTCAGCACATTCTATACTAATTCATTCAAGTTTCACAAATTAGTGCCATTCCATTCCCCTCCCATGACAGTGTTTCAGTGAAGAAAGGCTTCATTGTGTTTAATACACCTTTTGATGGTAAGAACTTATCTCATACAAATGCAGCAGTCAAGGAAATAGAGTTAATGAGCATCGATAGTAATATCAGGCAACACTGAACATACAAAGCAGGCACTTTTACTTCCTTTCACCATTATGATGGATGTCCTTCTCTTCAATAACCCTAAAGTCACCAAACAAATGCCACTAACTTGCATTAGACAACTAATTGGAAAAATCCGAATTGCTTTGTATTATATATGAACCATTCAAATGTTGCAGATGACAACGAACAGTGACGACAGCATGAATCTTTTCCAACCGTAAAGTCTAGAAACCAAATTCTCATCCTTGTCAGCTCAAATCATTTTCTAATGCTCCAAGCATTTAACCTAACTTGGATCAGACAGCTCCTTCCAAAGAAATTAAAAGGTTACATGCACAAGGTTAACCCACCAGAAAAAAAAAATGTACTAGAACTGATAGGCTGTTTGGAACAGCACTGTAATACAAACAACATGATGTGTTCATACACAAGCACGCAGTCAAGAAGACGACAACAACAACAACAATAACAGAACTCATCTAGTCTCCAATCATTGGGGGTATGCAGCCAAGAAGAAGACACAGTAGAAAAAATAAAATAAAGACACGAAGAAAGAAGCTAATCTCAAAAATGCACAACACAAAATATCTCAGGCGTCAACAGTTTTTGATACATAGGCACTCCTGTAAATTAAAGACATCCTGAGGCCACACCAACATAGCCAAGTGTAACATGTATAGAGGGGTGGATAATTGCAAGACCGAACAACTTATCCAGTCAAAAGGAGTGGTATTGTTATAACTGGACCTCCTTAAACTTTATCCATTTACAACAGCAAACTTTTCACTTCATTTAAGCATATCAATTGAAGTGTAATCAACATCACCTAGCAAGAAAGATTCACAGAGGAGAAAGTGGTGTTCGTAAAGTTGTAGACTTATCGAAAAGGTAAAAAAAAAAAAAGCCAATAGACTCCATTAAGCAGTTAAAATTTAGCCATTTCATGGTTTGGGAAATATAACTATATCGGGTCAATTTCACTTACCTCCCCTGAGTTTCTGACAGATATAGAGACCTCCCCTACTTTTTCTGAAATTCCAATGCCCTCCCTTACTTTTGAAAATAATTCTCACTTACCTCCCCTGCCGTTACTTTAAGGCTAACGGTATTAACTTTTTTAGTGAAATGACCGAAACGCCCTTAGCATATATTCTCCACCCATTTTTTTTCTTTTTAAAAGTAGAGTTATAATTTTTTTTTCCAACAAATTAAATCGTATTTCATTTTGAAAAAAATTGTTTTTAAACAAAAAGTATCTAAGATTTTTTTTTTTTTTTTCATTTTGCATTTTTTTGTAGGAAAAAAACTAGTTTTGAAAATAGTTTTTTAAACTTTTTTTTTGAAATTTATTTTTCAGATTAGTTTTTTTTTAAATAACGGTTTACCAAAAACTAATTTTTTATCCAAGACAATGTTTTCAAAAATTTCGCATTTTCAAAATTTAAAAAAACTTTTTTTGAAAATTAGTTTTTTTTTTTCCAGTAGAAAAACTTTTTCAACAAAAAAAATTTGAAAAAAAAGTAGTTAAAAAGACCATAGTACCCTTAGTATTTATTCTCCACCGGACCACCCTTAAAAAATTGATTAATACAAAAATACAGTTAAAAAAATTTCATTTAAAATTTAAATCGTTTTTCATTATTAAAAAATAGCTTATAGAAAGAAAAAAAAGTATCAAAGAGAATTTTTTTTCACAAAAACTACTTTTTTTTTTGAAAGTTTTTTGTTGAAATTTTTTTCTAGTCTTAAAAAAACTAATTTTGATAACAGTTTTTTAAAACAGTTTTTGAAATGCGAATTTTTGAAAACATTGTCTTGGATAAAAAAAAAAATTAGCTTTTGGTAAATCGTTATTTTGAAAAAATAAAAAGTAAAATTTATTTTTAAAAATCTGAAAATAAATTTTTAAAAAACAGAGTTTAAAAAACTATTTTCAAAACTAGCTTTTTTTCCTACAAAAAATATTCAAAATGAAAAAAAAATTCTTTGATACTTTTGTTTAAAAACTATTTTTTTCAAAATGAAATACGATTTAATTTGTTGGAAAAAAAAATTATAACTCTACTTTTAAAAAGAAAAAAAATGGGTGGAAAATATATACTAAGGGCGTTTCGGTCATTTCACTCAAAACGTTAACACCGTTAGCCTTAAAGTAACGGCGGGGAGGTAAGTGACAATTATTTTCAAAAGTAAGGGAGGGCAGTGGAATTTCAAAAAAAGTAGGAGAGGTCTCGAGGAGGTCTTTGTACTTTGTCAGAAACCTCAGGGGAGGTAAGTGAAATTTACCCTATAACTAAAGCTCGTTTAACTAACCTGTGCAAGACCAGGCTGCAGAGCACATTGTATCATCAAACGTCCAATGACATCATGCGCAACAACTGTTTCAGTTAGTTCTCCTCCGACAAGCTTCACCAGGGGCTCGTTGTCAAGATCACTCATTTCAACAACAACATGACCCCTCAAGCCCTCTTTTACTCCTGTGAGGCTAAGCACAACCCTTAGAGCACGCGCATCACTCTAATGACAAATCAGAAACCCATTACTATTTTGTTCAGGGAAATTGTCATTGAGCAAAGGAAATTTACGCAAATGGAAAGTAGAAAACCTGATCTGCATTTTCGTCGGATGCTAATACAATGATTGCCCGTGCCTTTGAGACGGAAACCTGACATTAAATAAGGAGAATCAAAACAAATGGTAACTAAGACTCATCAACTGGAGAGTACAACATTTAGACACTTGACACTTACACTCCAAACCACCCCTTCCCCAAACAACTCCCACACTGGACACGAGAGAGAGAGAGAGAGAGAGAGAGACCTTCTTTAAGTCAGCAAGTATAAGAGGACTGCCACTTCTGCAAATAACAGAGGTTCCCATGAAGTTAAACTCTAGTTTTGCAATATCCATCTCCATTTCCTCTTTGTCTCGTTCTGCAAGTACAACAACAACACCGCCGCCAATACTTTTATTTGCTATCGCTAGCTGCTTCAGAAGTGAACCCTGTGATCAAACACTAGCACTTACTTCTCGAATCTTACTGCATACATAATGTCTGACATTTTAAACCACAAAGTTCACACAGCAAACTCTTCCTTAGAACACATCACAATGCACAGTTGCAAATAAGTCACCTCAAATGCAGGTCAACAGTCCACCTTTTACTTGCAAAGAGATATATAAAAAAACTCTAGCAACTTATGTAACCATAAATAGTAACACCCTGTACGGAATAATTAATTCAGCTGTCGAGACAAATGTTGCATTCATATATAGGGATACCTATTCTATTCAAATTGTATCCGTAACTGTTAAAAATACATCTTTAAAGTTATGTGCTATTGAGAATACAAGAGAACTTGTTTTCTTGGAGATATAGAACGAGTCAATGTGAACTATGGCAGAACCACTAGAGGAAAGCACCAAATTTTTTACAACTCAAACAAACAAGTCCCTCCCTATCTCACAAAGATCCCATTGTTCATTGTCTTCAAGATCAGCAGATTTCTCATATATCATCGTCCTCGACATCATCTTCATTGTATTCCTATTCTACACTACCTTCTTAGCTGCCGATTTTAACATAATATGGTGCGAACTTTATTAAGGTCGATGCACAGAGCATCTCTGGCCTTCACCAATACTTTCAATCAAATTTGAGTTAGAATATGAGAAAAAACTTCATTAGATATGAAACAATCAAATGGGCAAATCCAAATCTGATCATAAATTAGAGTAAAAGCTCCAATGTTCCATCAATGCCATAGTTGTAAATTTGAGAAGGAGGAATAGCCTTCTAAATTGAAGTGGAAAATTGAGTCTCCCTTTATTTGAGTACCAATTTCAATAAACCCAATTTGGTACAAGTTTTTGAGTCCAAAGAGTGGAGTGAGTTATAAGGAGTTTTTACTCAAATTTTGGATAAGAAAACAAGTTGAGGGATGGAGATGCTCTTACAATGTATCATTTGTTCATAAAAATGTAAAAGCTAGAATTTCTATTATGCCTTGGATAATCGACAGTTGCAGCTTCAAGGATCTCAAATATATGATTAGGGAGAAACATTTGGATTGATCTTATATTTTTCTAGTTATATTCTAGTGGTGATTGTATTTACCAACTTGCTGCATGGCTGACTTTGTGAGGGTTTTGTGTATTGCTGCAAGTGAGAAAGAAGGCAACAAACAGATTCTATGTCAGATCCGGTTTACAACTAGATTGGAATGTGCATTTAGATGCAATGGTGAATGGTCTAACGAAATTGTCCTCAACCAAAAGGCCAGCATTGTCCATTTAAGTAACAAGAATTCTTAAACCATCCCAAAACACATACAAAAAGACCATGTGTCGTAAAACCATCCAGTAGCAAAGGCAGTATCTAGCCATCTCCACGGCCAAAAGTAAATCAAGGCTTTCATACGCTGAAAGAATGACTGTAAATAGTTAGAAGTGTACCAAGTTCAGAAGTAACCGAGAAAATTACCAATTTGTCACTCCATCCAAGAATCAGTATGTGGTTACTTTCAATTACTTCACTCTTCCCTTTCCGCAGTGAATCCACCCTCTCTGTGATAGCATCTGAAACAAGCCCTAACATCATCGCAAATATAAGCATGCCTCCGGAAGTAATAGAGACCGATACAATCCTTGGCCTTGTGCCAACAATGTCAGCATGATTTCCTGAGTCTGCCACAAAAGTCCATGACTGCCAAAGAGCTTCAGCAAAGCTACTGTCACTCACAGCATAGAGTGCCAAACCACCAAATCCTATGAGAAATATAGTCGCAAAGAGAAGCGCAAGCAACTTTGCATAAGGATAAACAGAAAAACACACGTCCACCGTGTATGCAACTCTTTTCTTCAAAGGAACTTCCTCCTTATTATCCATTGTCCTCTTCGACAGTTTCTTAAACCTCGGAACATAATCAAGGTATTTATATGAAGCAAATGGCATGATGAGAGAAAACAAAACAGCGTATAGAGCCATAGTTCTACTGTCAGTGATGCGAGAAGAAAATAAAGGACTCTTGCTTTGTGATTCCAAAACTTGAATGCCATCTTTATGAACATCTTCGATGTTACACCATCTACGGAGGTTAAAATTCGCTTCCTGCAAGCAATTCTCACCACTGGTCATACAAGATTGACATATAACTACCCGTATGTTCAAACATTCTCCATAAATTAATCAACTCAAGAAAGCATAATCCTTGAGTTGGCTGCTGAGAAATGAAATAAGTGATCAACAAATCAGGAATTTGTGTGTCTCTTCGCTTTGGTTTCCCTAATCTCAACACGATCAAGTTTTCTTTTCTTCTTTTTTTTTCCATAACATTCAGAGTTGCAGTTACTTAGAGAAAATTCAAGGTTCAATAATTTAATAACGTTTGATATGATCCCATCAATCACTCAGCAACCAACTTAAGTACTACGCGAGCTTGGCTACATCATACATCGAAAGATCAGATATTAGTACCTGAAGTTTGGTGACTTTGGTTTGCAAACAAATTGTATATGACACAGCTAGTATACAGGTAAATGTAAGCTGCAGAGAGGATTCAATCCCACAATCAGAAACATAACATGAAGAAACTTTAACCCAACCCTTAACCCCCTCTATGTTTGGCTGCCAAGTTAAAAAAAAAAAAAGGCTTAGTTTGGATGGCTGGATTTTTTGAGGACTGAGAAAGTGATCCCAGATCCCTGACACCCATGTTTGGATTGGATCATAATTCATGAATAAGAATCACTTCAGATTTACAAAATGAAAAAGAAAAAAAGACCCTCTTTTGGGAAATGACAACAAGGACCAAAAAAAATTTGCTCCTTTAAAGAAAATAAATAGAGAAATTTCTCACTGCACCTAAAAAGCGAAAAAAATATATCATTTTTATCGAGGTACCTCGTGTAATTTTCCCTAAAGAGAAAAGCAGCCGGCCCCATGCATAATTCCTAAGCAAACCCAACGTTTGAAAAGTATTGCCATTCCTTCTGTTTATTATAATCATCCAAACAATGGCATGTAGGACAATATTGTACAATATTACAAGGTGCGGACACATATGTTCGGACACAAAAGCCGTTTTATGCACGTAAAGTCCTGCATCATACGGCTCCGAACACATACCGAATCTTTGTCCGGACATTTGCATCACAATCTTTATCCCAAAATCTTTCACAAAAAACCCCAAAACAGCATAATAGTTCAAAACCCATAATGGAATTTAATGAACAATACTAACCAAATAAACGACCCCACAACTACCAAATCTGCCACTTTTGGAAGCAGCAACAGAATGAGCAGCAGAACTATTCGAAGAAGGCGAAAACGACGACGCCGCAGAACCTACCAAAGCCGTCAGCCGCTTCATTTCTTCCTCCTTCGACTCCCTCACCTCAAAACCCCGCCGCACCAAATCCCCCCTCCTCTCCCCTCCTCCGTTCGAAATCGCTGGCATCGAGGGGCTACGAAACGCCTCGTGCTTCAGCGATTTCGACGCCTTACTATTACTATTACTATTATTATTGGGAGTGAGTCGATTTCGAGCGGCGTGTTGGGCCGAGGAACGAGGGGTACATCCAATCGCTATCGCCGTTGACGGAGTAAGTTTCGGAAGGTGGCGGTGGAGGAGGAGAGACGGAGAGGCGGCGGACGGCGGGGAAGAGCGGGCCAGGGAAGTGTGGGGCCCGGGTGTCGTCGGAGAATGTTTTAGATTTCTTGAGGAGAGGTCGGTCGGGTTTAGGGTTCGAGCTCGACTCTTCATCGCTGTGAGGCATTTTAGAGAGAGAAAGAGATCTGGAAGTGGAGAGAGAGAGAGAGAGAGAGAGAGAGAGAGAGAGAGGAGTTGAGTTCAGTTGAGGAGGAGTGAGAAGCGATCTGTTTGAGCGGGTGAGTGTCGGGGTTCGGGTTTTTTCTTTTTCTTTGTTTTTGGAACAAAGATGATCAGCAGAGAGTGTCGGATCAGTGCGTGATTGTTTTTTGTTTTGCTCTCTCTCTCTCTCTCTCTCTCTCTCTAGATGTCAAAAATGTGCGAATCTCACAGCTGTGCTTTATTAGAATTTGGCAATTTGTCGTAGACAAGTAACGGTATATTATAACTGAATTTTAAGTTCATGACTGGGCTTAACAGAAGAACAATGATAGGTACACACCCTCTCAACTACTTCCCATCACACATGTGGTGGGACCCACCGAACCACACGCGTGAAAAAGGGTGTGGTGGAGGTAACACTATTTTTTATTAACAGAAAGAGAAAATTCCTTAATAAACTGAAATTTGTCTTCTTTTGGTTTTTCCAAGATAAAATTAGGACTCACTTTGTTCACTTTACATTTCTAAAAAGATTCTCTCTCCATCTCTCATCTCTCCAATCATTAATCACATTTCTCTCTCTACTCATACCCCTCTCTCCAATCATTATTTTCATTTCTCTCTCTATCTCTCTCCAATTATTACACCTCTCTCTAATTATTACTTTTTTCTAAAAACTCATCCAAACACTATCTCAAAAATATTTCTCAAAATATTATTCTCATAACTCTCAACCAAACACAGCGAGTGTTTTTCTAAGTTTATAGTGTTGTGTATTTTTTTGTTTTTAATCAAATTTTTAAATATTACAACTATTTTTAAACTTTTTGAATTTTTAATCAAATTTTTAAATATTATAATTATTTTTTAACTTTTTGAATAGAGATATGTCGTATACATCTAAAATGCTAAAAATTAATTTTAAAAAAATTCTAAAAAAATACTAAAGACAAAAAACACGAATGATAAAGAAAAAAAAAATTAAAGATAATTTTTTTGAGTTGAGAAAAGAACAAAGTATAATCATTTTTTTTTTCTTCTTCTTTTTCGATGGAAAAAACGTCAAATTACTCTTAAGACAAACTTTCTAATATGAAGATAATTATTTAGAGTTGAGAAAAGAACCAAGCATAATCGGGTTTTTTTTTTTGCTTCTTCTTCTTTATCAATGGAAAAAAAAGTCAACTTACTCTTAAGACAAACTTTCTATTATTTTGATAACCAAATACTCTTTCATTTTCTTTTAAAAAGACATACCATTTCATTTTCCAACATACATTTTGGTGTCACTTTTTCCTAAGTTACAGGAATAGACATTCATAAAACCACCGTTCGATATAAATAGGTCTCACACAATACACGTGAAATAAATAGGTCTCACTCAATGCACGTGAGATAACCTCCGTCTATCGCAAGCATTTTTCTATGCTTAATTGCCTTATCAGAATCCTCCTTTGGCTAAATTCAAAAAACTGGTTTTTGGTTTTTTTTAGTTTTGTCCTTATTCAATTTTTTTTTTTGCATTTGTTAGTTTTCAGTCGATTTTTTGTGGTTTCTTGGCTTGTCTCGACGAGAGGAATCTAAAAAGTATAAAATTATTAGCCAAACTTAAAGTTTTGTGATTTTCGTCTTTATTCACAAAACTTTAAGTTTTGCTAATAATTTTATATTTTTTAGATTCCTCTCGTTGAGACAAGCCAAGAAACCACAAAAAATGACTGAAAACTAATAAATGCAAAAAAAAATTGAATAAGGACAAAACTAAAAAAACTAAAAAACCAGTTTTTTGGATTTAGCCAAAGGAGTGGTACCGTATTTAAGTCAATTCATGTGATATTTTGGCTCACACGAATTAACCAAATATTGCCGCGTATGATTGTAAAAATAAGTAGTACTACTTTTTTCAATTCAAAAACTTTGCGATACAATCAGGCGACTACTTCCCTTTGGGGACATCCGATAAAATTTGAAGGAATCATGCGGCTACAAAATTTGATATGATGATCTACATACAAGCTGGATCAGAGAGAGGAAAGAAAAAAAAAAAAAAAAGGATCCGTTGGAAATTTTATAATTTCGGTATGAATTAAAATGAGTCTCCCGAGGCAACCGTTGTGTTCTATTACGTGTACACTGTATCAGAAAGTCTTGCAGTACATTCCCCTCTGTGGTGAGATTCATTGTCTTCATTCAATTCGGCAAAGTCAATTTCCACATACTTTCCTTGCAAGCCAAGGCAAGTGACTTGGCTATTGACTTGGGTGACTTGGCAATGACCTGGCCAAAGACTTGCTCATTGGCTGCCTATAAATAGGTCATCTTGTTGTGACATGTCCTTCGTATTGTAAAGTTCACTTCCGGAAATACATTTCTTTGAGAGAGAGAGAGAGAGGGGGGGGGGGGGGCTGACGCAAGTAAGCTTTCGCAGCTGACGTTGGTGTTCCACCAGCTTGTGGTTTTAGCCATTTATCCTAGGACAAAGACGCCAGTGAATCCTACAACACCCACGATAGGCGGTGAATCTTTGTTAAGGAGATTGTGGTATCAAACAGGACTCGGCTCGGTTTTCAACTCGTTTCTCAGCTTGTCTAATCTGTTTATTAAGTCTTTGCAGTTTGTAATTTTGTTCATCATTATAATGGAAATTGTTCTTTGGAATTTCACGTTTTTGCCGAATTTTTCCCAACAGGGTCGACATACAAGGATCTTAAAAAATGAACCACCAGAAGAACCCATCATCCAAACAGGATCAAGAAAATTTACATTTGACGCAACCATTACAACCACCACCTCAATCCCTTAATCGTCCTACAACGCCACAGCTAACATGGCGAAGAACCACCTCTATCCCTCTGAACGAAGTACATAGTGGCGGAACCCTAAAACCACAAACCACTCGAACACAAACCTCCTTCGCATTGGCATGCTCGTCACTTGTCGTCGACATTGGAAGTAGTTCGCAAATCAGATGGGTCGATGTACCTCCAAAAGAAGCCCAAACTGCTACCCATTATGTTCATTATCACAGCAGACATGGCAGGGGGTAAGGCAACCATGGACGAGGCGAAATGGGAGGTCGCTAAAACCACACCTAGTGATGAATTTTGCATACCAACCTGCAAGGGGAGTATTAAGCAACAAATATAGGATAAGTGTTTCAAGAATGCATGCCCCGACTGACTAGAGTCACAAGACACACACACAAAAACACCTTGACCCCGTGCTTGGATCCTGGAATTGCAGAATGAAAAGAAAAGCAAGTGGGAAAAGACACGAAAACTAAAACAAGCTTTTCAAGAGTGTTCATTCAAACTGATTAGTACCTCAATTGAAATTGCTCGTCGTTGTGGCTCCTTGAACCCAGCAATAGCTGCCGATATATACCTACAAATAATGACTCCTTAGATTAAAAGATGAAACTTCACTTTGACAAGAAAGTAGTGGGCTGCAAAAAGGGGAGAATAGATGTTATTCTACTCTAGAAGTTGGTGTGCATCGAAATGTAATATGTAAGTTGGGAATCCAAACGCATGTCCCTCTCAAATTGGTAGGCTTTTGAAAAGTTTTGCGGCAGATAAATCCAAAATTCATCTCGTTCGGAGAGCTTGAATGCATCAAGATTTGAGACAAGGTGCCAAGTCTGATCAATAGTGGGCAACTTTAGAGATTGATATGAGTTAACTCAGCTAAGTATTGCCTAAAGTAGCCATGCAAAGTATTGTATGATCCTTGATAAAAGCCAGTGGCTACCAAAATGGACAGGGAAGTTCCACAGCACGAGTTCACTAAAATTTTCTCCAGTGATACATT
>JADGMU010000252.1:0-20321 GCA_016920895.1 Vaccinium myrtillus | reverse complement strand
GACCCTCTCAAGTACATCACGAGAAAATCAAGACATCACGAGAAATCGGTGAAGGGAAGAGCGATGGCGGAATTTCTAGTCGATCACCCAGTTGAAGGACCCGATGACGGTGAATTTGATTCCCGACGAAAGCGTCATGACAATGAACAAATACATGGAAACTATACTTTGACGGAGCTTCGAATCGAAAGGATTTGGGATTGAGTCCACCGAGGGGCCGCACATCCCTCTAGCCTTCAAGTTAAACTTCGAAGTCACTAACAACCAGGCGGAATATGAAGCATGCATTGTCGGGATGGAGGCCGCTTTGGAAATCGAAGTTAAGAAGTTGGAAGTAATAGGAGACTCGAACTTGGTGGTATCCCAAGCCAATGGCGATTGGAGGGTAAAGGAGGAAAAGCTGAAGCCATATCACAAGGATCTAGAGGGAATAATTCGGCAATTCGAACAAGTCACCTTCACGCACATACCAAGGATGAAAAATCGGTTTGCCGACGCTCTTGCTACCCTAGCATCAATGGTCGAGTTGCCCGATGGGATAAGATTGCGGCCCGTCATGATCGAGCAAAGGGACCGGCCCGCTTACGAACATGTGATGCCCATCGAAGAAGCTGACGACGGTCTGCCATGGTACCATGACATATGGAACTTAGTCGAGAAAGGGGAATACCCGGAAGGAGCAAGCAAGAAGGACTGCACCACCCTCCGATGGCTTGCATCACAATACATCATCTGTGGAAGAAGATTGTATAAGAGGTCATACTGTGGCATGCATAAATTGTGCATTCACGGTGAGGAAGTGAAAAGGGTAATCGAAGAAATCCACGAGGGAGTGTGCGGTCCTCATATGAGCGGGATCATGCTAGCAAAGAAGATATTGAGGCAAGGATACTTTTGGTCTACCATGGAGATGGACTGTATCGAATATGTGCGAAGATGCCACAAGTGTCAAGTCCACGCCAATTTGAAGCATGTACCACCAATTGAATTACACTCAATGTCTTCACCTTGGCCCTTCTCGGTGTGGGGCATAGACGTGATTGGAAGAATCACCCCGCCAGCCTCGAATGGTCACAAGTTCATCTTAGTGGCAGTTGATTACTTCACAAAATGGGTAGAGGCAGCCTCCTATGCCACCCTGACGGCGGTTCAAGTGGCACATTTCATCAAGCAAAATGTCATCTACCGATACGGAGTCCCCCAAGCGTTCGTCTCCGACAATGGGGTACATTTCAAGGGAAGAGTGGCCGAAGTACTCGAAGACTTCAACATCCAGGTGCATAAATCCACGGTATATCGGCCGCAAACCAACGGAGCTGTCGAGGCAGCAAACAAGACCATCAAGAACATCTTGGAGAAGACCATTGAATCCTCAAGGGATTGGCATGAAAAGTTACCATTAGCACTTTGGGGTTATCGCACCTCCATCCGTACTCCGACAGGGGCAACACCCTATTCATTGGTATACGGCATGGAGGCAGTTCTCCCGATTGAGCTCGAAGTACCATCACTGAGGATAGTAATGGAAAGTGGAATTAGCGAAGCTGATTGGCTGAGTGAAAGATTCGCTGAACTGATGCTGTTTGACGAAAGAAGATTGCGCGCTTTATATCACATTCAAGGGTACCAAAGGAGGATCGCTAGGGCATTCAATAAGAAGGTGAAGTCACGAGACTTGATTGAAGGAGACATGGTTGTAAAGGAAATCCACGCGCCAATATTCGACCCGAGAGGAAAGTTCAGACCGAAGTGGGCAGGGTCCTACATTATCAAAACCATTCTCAGCGGAGGAGCAACGGTACTCATTGATCTCGATGGGAGTGAATTTACCAATCTTGTAAACTTGGATCAGCTCAAACGATATTACCCATGAGAGATGCTCGTTGGGCGAGAAACCGCAAGGGCGGGCCGACCCAAGCAAAAATAAGAGCAAGCCTGCTAGATCGAAAACCCGCGTTGGGCGACCTAGGCAAAATAAAAGGCATGAAAAACCAAAAGAGCTCGCTAGACCGAAAACCCGAAAGGGCGGTACTAGGCAAAACTTAGAGCGCAAAAGGAGAGTGTCAACACCCGAGTGAACCTTAACCCGAACTACGTTGCGACCTGATTCCTTGAAAAGGGATACGTAGGCAGTCTCACTCAGAGATTCGGTCATAATCCATTGAGTTGATCCAGTGCCCATCGTATGTCAAGCAGAAAAGAAAGAGGAGAAGCAGATAAAGTTGTGAACCAAGAAGGGGAAACCCTCGTGATTCAATTTTATTTCAATAATCTCTTCGATTACAAAGCTGAGCAAAATGCCTAAAAACAACAAAGACACAACAACAACAAAGAAAAACTACAACATGGGCCCATGGTTTATTTCGGGAACAGTCTAGTTAAGAGGAGTCTTTTGTTGATTAAGCAGTTCCAAATCTTGCCGATACTTCTGCTCTTATCCATTTTCTGTAAAGTGCTTCCAGATGTATGGTAGGATAGTGTCATGAACCCAAGTCACTCTGTTCTTCCAAGAAAGGCGATAATTCTCCATGACTGAATGTTTGAATTCCGGAAGATGGAAGGAAGCCGGAACAGAAAACTGCACCTCTTGACGGATCCCGAGTTGGCGAAGGATGCGCTGTGGAAAGTAAAAGCAAACCCCGTTAGACCCGCAACCACCACCCATGCTGAACCCATGTGAGCCGCCGTCATGTCCGGCAAAACCAGCCAATGGCACCTCCAAATAACATGCTCCTCCCCCAAAATCATAAGGAAGTCAGTCCACCCATCCCTATCACCATGCTCCTCCACAAATGGCCTATTGTTCCAAGTCCGGGGATCATAGACCCAATGATTCTCCGGATCAGCCTTCAGTTTCACCTTGTCACAAAGCCACATCTGTAACCAAAGCAATGAACCAAAAACCGTGCGTCAAAACCAAGCACCACTAAACCAAAGAGCCAAAACCAACAACACCAAGACTAAAAGCCAAACCTGAAGCAAAAGCGGGCTGCCTCCAAAGACATTCGTCCGCCCAGAGCAAATCGCGTCCAAACCCATGAGAGTCTCAGCCAAAATCATTGGAACTACGTCTCTACGCTGCTCGATCTGCAAGGCAACTGAAACAATAGAAGGGCTCGCATTCCCGTCAAGAGGAACCAGCAGATAAGAAGCCAAGAGGCACATGCAGAGTGCAAACATGCGTCGATTCTGGAGAGCAAAGTCCGTCAAATCGCCGCAAGGTCGGAAGTCCGCAAAGAGGCGCAAGATGTTAAGAGCATTACCACGAAGCAAGTACTTGGCAGTACTCTCATTCACGCCAAGTTTGTTCTTGAGAATCTTGGCCAAGCTGTCACGAAAAGGAGGGACCACGGGTTCCGTGCATGCACGACTCCCGAGGTAGATTTGAAATTCTTCGACAGTAGGGCAAAGCTCTTGAATGCCAAAACGAAAGACATGAAGTTCCGGATCCCAAAAGCGAGCGGCCGCATGCAAAATCTCGGGACGGATAGGGATGGTATGAATGAAGCGCAAAGCATTGAGACCATGACTTCGGAAGTTGAGCCAATCAATGTTCTCAAGGCTCTCAATCCAAGAACCAAGGATGGCTGAAGTAAGGGCTGCCATGTTTCAAAAGATAGGAGATGGGAGGTAAAAGAGAATGGTAAGAGCAGAAGATGGAATATGAGTTGGTGAATAGAATGGCAATCCAAGGCAAGTTATTTATAGGGGAAGAAGAAGAGACATGCAAGATTCCCATGCAACATGGGAAATGAGAGACTTCATTTTCAAGATGGACAAGTGCATGTTTTCCATGAGACTTGCATGGGGAAGGTTTGCAAAACTTTGAAAATGTATAGCATTTGTTGGAAATAGGTGAAAGAAACTTTGAAAAGAGTAATCTGTGGAACTGGAAGTCCCCACGCACTGCTGGAACAGAAAACACCCTTGGGAGTGCAAGAAATCACATTGGGAACAAGCAGAACCTGCCCTCTGGAGCAGACACTGAGCGCTCAAGCCCCAACCCTGAGCGCTCAACAGTACCCTGAGCGCTCAAGCCCCACCTAGAGCGCTCGAGCTCTGCTGCAACCTGAACCTGCAAATCTGCATCTTGTCTCATTCCAAGCCTCCCGGGCCCTGTCCAACTATTAGAACAAGTGTCAACAAGTGTTCATGACTTGATGGAGCTGCCAGTGGGGCAGAACAACGAGCGAATACATGATCGGTGCGCCGACGGCGATAATCAACAAAGTTTCAAGTTTCGCTTGCAAAACTTTATGTTTCCAATATGCCTTATGGACTCTAAATCCCGTTCTAAGGTCGTTTTGTGTCAACAACCGCGTCGTGTCCCCTTGTGCATAAATCAATAAGCAATTAGGATTGTTCAAGTTTTGGGGTCCTGTTTGTACATGTTTCAGTCGTATTAAGCAAAGGGAATGCCTTGTATAGATTCACGAGCATACATCCCTTCTTTCAAATACTGAGCGCAGACTTTAAGATTCATGATTTCGGATTCAGTGTCGCGTGAATTGCTTTGTGAATTATACAACAAGTGTTTGAAACACCAAAAACAAAGAGTGCGATGCATAAATAAAAAGAAAGTGCAAATCTGATATATCTCTGGCATAATCCATGAACTAAGACATGTACATAAGTCATCGAGCATGGGGCAAACAGACGCCCAAGGCAAAAACAAGGCGCGCAGGCCCAACTGTGCGAATCTAGCTACTGGGGCACGCAGGCCCAATCATGTGCAAAATGAAAAGTACTCTACCCCTACCCACTACTCTGTGCTAACTAAGAAGGGCCTCCGTCGTCGTCATCATCGTCGTCGTCATCAGACCCCTGAGGTACATCTCGGAAGTTAGGGTCCGATATGGAATCATCATCGCCCGAGCCTGACCCTGACCCCTCAACCGCAGCAGGCGTCTCCTCGACCACAGCGGCAGGTGCAGCCCCTGTCCTCCTCCGAGTCGACCGCCTCAGACCTCCTGCCTCGGGAATCATAGTCTCCACAAACATCACCTCCTCGTCTAAACCAAACTGTGCGTTCTTCGAGCGGCCGAGGCGGACGAAAGGGATCCCCGAGCCACTGGCCTCGTCGCGACCCCTCTTCCCGGTAATAGGTCCCTGAACAATGAAAGAAAGTCACAAGAGTTGGGGATTAGTAAAGAAAGAGGAAATTTCCACGAGTAAAAGGATAATGCAAACTTGGCATACCGGGGCAACTGTCGAAGGAGGAGGAACAGGGGCAGCCGGTGGAGTGATATCGTCTGCTCGACGTAAAGGCACCCGTGTCCCCGCTATCAACTGGCGCAAAAGGATGCGCATTCCTCGGTTCTGCTCATATAGCGTCTGCGCCACCTCGTGAGCAACCTGAAAACAAGAGACGAGCATCATCAATCAGGAAATCGAAAACATCGATAATCAAAGGAAACATGAATGTGACCGTGAGCAAATCATACCGGTCTCTGAAGCGGTCTTAGTCCGGTAGGTGGACGCGGTATCTCTAACGCACCTTCCTCCCCATCGGGAGTACTCACCCACACGGACCACCCAGGTGCCTCGGTCACCCCAACCGTCTCCCCTGCGGGAACCTCTACCCTCTCTGGTCGATCTCTCTGAGAAGTCCCCTCTCCCGCGGCTCCACTAGCAGCAGCTCTAATAGCCCTGTCCAGCTCAGAGGTCACCTGCTCCCTCCTCTCCCTGACTATCCCCAAAGGAGGCGCCAAGTATCGCTCTATGTAAGCATCATAGTCCATCTCTGGGCGCAAGAACTGACCCAAGTTCCCCTCCGGCACTGTATACCTCTGTATCTCCTCAAGTGTGTAGCTGCCGGTCCTCAGGACGCGAGAAGGAAGCAAACCGGGCACCCGAGGAAAAGCAGTCCGCGTCGACTGGCGAGTGACCCTGTCACCAAGGTACCACTGCCAACCGTACGGAGACTCAAGAAGTATCCTCCCAGCAGTGATCTCCCGACTCGAAGCAAGGAAATCATCATCATAGCCATCCCATAAAACCCAGCGGACCTGCACCCAATAAACCAAGTGTCGTCAGCGAGAGTAAAGTGCACAAACAACTTCCACACAAGTGCAAATAAGTGTAAGACTTACCCCGCCCCCGGAAAGTCGGTCAAGAGAAGCGCGCAGTGTGTCGAGGGTCACGCGAGGGTGCGAGTACTAGCGGAAATCGGCCCCCCAACACAAAGCTCGAGGTAGCACCTCATTCGCCTGAGGGTGAGTCGTCTCTGGGGGATGTAACCCCAACACTTCATAGGCCCAAAGCTGCAAGACAAAGACCATCAAGCACACGTCAGTACAAGTATAACAGGTGAAACAAGTGCAAAGCAGTTGGAATTGGAAGTACAACAAAAGAAAGGAAAAGGTGCGAGTCTCATACCTCCCACAAACTCCACATACCGGCCAAGCTCGTCCCTCTCCTCCTCGAGACAGCCCCCATAAAAGAATAGCATGCAGCAAGTGCAGGGCCTCCCCAGTCATACTGAGAAGCCTTCTCAAAGTCCCTCAGTGCAGGCAAGAGAGAGAAGTGTACCTTGCAACGCCGGTTGGCGTACAAGGAAGCCCCGAAGACATACAACAAGTAGCACCGGGCCTTTTGCTCGGCCTCCATCTGTGTAGCCGGTGCCCCTGTACACGCCCGCCCGAACTGGCCATAATGGGCCATCTCTCTCTCCCGGTGAGGTACGAACCCCAAGAACCAAGTCAGACCAACCTCATCATACCCCAGCCCGCAGTCGTACGGTATCGGCTCGCCACCCACCCTCAAACCTGTCAGTGCCGAGAAGTCTAGCGGGTCATAGTAGCCTCCCCGAACGTCAGGTGGAAGGTATTCGTAGAATCCCTCCACCTCTCCGCCAGAGCCGTCAGCACGTTGTGATCATGCCAAGTACTCGTGAGGGTGAAGATGAACGGCCTGAACCCTGTCAAATCAACCAGCCTCCTCACATCCCTGTGCAACTCATGGTAAATCTCCAAACTGCGAGCTGAACTACCATGAGTCGCTATCCTCAGGTTCTCCTGTTCAAAACAACGAAGTGGGGCATGTCAGTATATGCTATTCAAATCAACCAATAAATCAAGCCAGCCCAATCATCATTCATGAAAGCAGTTCAATCCAATGAGGCAATCATGCATAAGTAATTGAAAGTACATTAAATGGAAATCAATGAAAGTACATACCCTCAGGTTCCCCCGTGACAAGTGCACGTCAGGGTCCAGCAACACCTCCTCTCCAAAGTACTCCTCCCGCCGCGAGACGTAAGTGTTCACCCCTGGGGATGAACAAGTGTGTCGGTGGATTGTAAGTGGCAGGGTCAAAAGCTGGTCTCGCCGCCAACCACACACGAGCCTCGTCAACCACAGTAACCCTGGGTCGTGCTGCTGCCTCCCTCTCCGCAGTAGCACGGGCCCGAGCCTCCTCCTCCTCCCTAAGCTCCTCCTCTAGCTCCGTGGCGTAAGTCTCACTAGCCAACCTCTCCTGCTCCTTAGTGCTAGCCCTAGCCCTCGCCTCAACCTCCCGTCTCTCCCGTATAGCCTCCCTCACCTCCTCCAACACCTGTGGGTTCTCCGTCCCAGCTGCCATAACATCATCGGGAGAAGCAAACTCTGCGTAATCCCCCCGGGAGATACCCACTGGACCTCGCTCCACCTCCGGGACCTCCTCAACCGCAACCCCCTTGCCTCGAGACTCGCCCACCCCGGAGTGACTGCGAGTCACCGGTGGAGGCACTGTTGCTGGAACCTCATCGGGCTCATCTATCACCCAAGGAATCGATGAACTAGCCCCCGGAGTACTAGCCGTCACCCCTCTCAGAGGAGCCATCCTCCTACCACTGGCCGCCACCCTAGCACTCCTCCTCACAAAGCCAGAAGCCCCTCGACTGCTACTAGGAGTATCACTCGCCGCCGTCCCCCGACTACCGCTGGGCGCGCCACTACTCGTCACACCCCTGAGAGGCCAACTACTCCTCCTACTCCGCCGTATATCCTCCGTCACACTCCTAACGCTGAAGGGCACCTTCACCCGGTACCTAACCTCCGCTAGAGTAAAAGCCCATCGCCCCATAGTCGCCATATCAAATCTCTGGCTCTCATCCCAACTCCTAGCACCACCATCCCCTCTACCACTACTCAAGGCCGCTCCACCACCACCCGCTGTCCCAGAACCACCCGAAATCCTACCACTACCACCACCACCACCACCAATCGGAACCCCATGGGCCCCCAAACCGCCATTGCCGCCACCCTCCACCACCGAAACACCACTACCACTGCCACCCACTACCCCAGCACCACCCACGGCCTCCTCTCCTCCCTCCACGGCGCGGAATCATCACCACGGGCCACCCCCGTAGTGCCTTCGACACCCCTAGCACCCAGAGCCACCGTAGCACCACCACTCGCCACTGTAGGGGCTTGAGCGCTCGGCTCAGCCCGTGGTGGGACCACCGCCGTGGTCCCGCCGTCTTTGTCAGCCCTCGGTGAGGGCGTAGGAGATCGATCTCCGCCTGAATCGGCCATGAACGCCGTCGGAAATGAGAATGTTTGCCCCGTTGTTGAAAATCGAAACCCTAGATCGAAATTGGCGTTGGAACTTTGAAATTCGTGCACAAAATTGAGAAGAATCAAGAGAGAGAGGTTCGGTTTGGAGAGTAAGAGAGTAAAAGAGAGAGTCTTGAGACCGATCGGAAGTTATGGGAGTTCAATGGACGTGAACGGACTGTTTTTAAGCAACTGAACCGTCGTGACTCTTCGGAGGCCAGAAGGGTCAAGCGCTCAAGCCAGGAGGCTGAGCGCCAAGCCCCCTTTGAGCGCTCAAGGTCCCTACGCCGAGCGCTCTACCCCCATGCTGTGTTTTGATTTTCGAGCCCCTCGGGGAGGGTTTGATCATATTTTGACCCTTCTGAGTTGTTTCAGCCTGTGTAGGACGGTGCCAGGATGGCCTTCGAACCATTTGAAATAGAATCGCGTAATTCAAATTATTTTCCTCTGCTAGTACACTAGGATTAGGCTTAAGAGCCTGATTCTCAGTGGCTGGCCTCTCGGGGCGAGCCCTGCGGAGTTTGATAAATCATCGCGCATTTTTCCCCCGGAGGGAGCCGCTTCATGCTCAATCATTCTATCATGATAATCAATCAATCATCGCGTAGCCGAAAAATCCACCACGTAAGTGCGTTTGGATTAGTGGCATTTTGATCGCTTCATTGTTCAGTAAGCAATCACCTTTTCCCGATTGTCCTGTTGTTCAAGAGACAATCACCTAATCATTAAGCCATCTTGTTGTTCAAGAGATAGCCCCACCAGATTTAGCCTCCCCGTTGTCTAGAGGGTAGTCACGCTTAACCTCTTTAGCCACCAAGCTGGTGCATATGGATGAATTGATGATATCGTTTGCATGGATTTGTGTCTAATCACGTTTGTTGGCTTGACGACTTCCACAACATGGGAAGGCTCGTCAATTTATGACTAATCAAGTTTGTTCGCTTTGGAAGTCCACGACATGGGAAGGATCGGTGTTTTGCATAATCACGTTTGTTGGCTTGACGGCTTCCACAACATGGGAAGGCTCGTCAATTTATGTTTGCTTTGGAAGTCCACGACATGGGAAGGATCGGTGTTTTGCATAATCACGTTTGTTGGCTTGACGGCTTCCACAACATGGGAAGGCTCGTCAATTTATGACTAATCAAGTTTGTTCGCTTTGGAAGTCCACGACATGGGAAGGATCGGTGTTTTGCATAATCACGTTTGTTGGCTTGACGGCTTCCACAACATGGGAAGGCTCGTCAATTTATGTTTGCTTTGGAAGTCCACGACATGGGAAGGATCGGTGTTTTGCATAATCACGTTTGTTTGCTTGACGGCTTCCACAACAGGGGAAGGCTCGTCGATTTATGACTAATCAAGTTTGTTCGCTTTGGAAGTCCATGACATGGGAAGGATCGGTGTTTTGCATAATCACGTTTGTTTGCTTGACGGCTTCCACAACATGGGAAGGCTCGTCAATTTATGTTTGCTTTGGAAGTCCACGACATGGGAAGGATCGGTGTTTTGCATAATCACGTTTGTTGGCTTGACGGCTTCCACAATAGGGGAAGGCTCGCGATTTATGACTAATCAAGTTTGTTCGCTTTGGAAGTCCACGACATGGGAAGGATCGGTGTTTCACATAACCTTGTTTGTTTCACGGGCCAGGAAAACCCGTTAAGTTTGTTTGCATGCCCCGATGAACTACGCCGGTCTGATCCCTGCAATGGGGTACGTAGGCAGCCCGAGTGGCGCGACCATGATTTTAATGTTTTCCTTTGCAGCTTGCGAAAGGCCCGGAAAAGGGTCGGGTCGTCTCTGTCTTGAATGCAACTCACACCAAGAAGTGGTATGGAGTTTCATCCAAGAGGGGCAACTGTAGACACCCCGACTTTGACCCGGGATACTCACCAAGCATTCCCGATGATGAGAAAAACCACCCGTGAAAACCTTAAGGTTAAGAGAAAAGCTCGAACTTGTCCCAAACCACCTCAAACCATTCCAAACCATTCACAAATAACCTACACCAATCCAAATGACCAATACACCCTTCAAAACACCAATACAAACCAGAACCAACCACTGCACTCAGGGGGAGGTTGAGCGCTCAAGGTCCCACCTTGAGCGCTCAAGCCCTGTCCAGGTTGTCGGTGGCAGAGTATCTAATGATGAGATTCCGACTGAACCACTGCCACCAAGCCGTTTTTCTGTTGCTCGCATGCAACTGATAGACCTCAGGTGAGCCTATATTACTCCCTTAGGCCCCCCACTTCAAATCAACACACTTCACCCCCCATTTTACTCTATAAAAGAGCTCCTTCTACACCATTTGGAGAGGTTAGACACTCTCTCATTATCTGAGCTATCACTCATTCACTCTCAATCCTACATTTCCAGAAATTTCCAACTCATTTCATCCATCCCCCTAAGCTTAATCCTCTTCATATCATCAAACCCCCTTTTGATCATTCAACTATCTCACTAAAATACACCATCATCAACCTTGCACCAACTCAAACCACTCCATACTTTCCACATTCTGTCCAAAATAACCCACACTGTCTTTGCAAACCTATCTACAAATCAATCATTCACCCAAAACCTCAAGTTCAAGCTTTGATCAAAATCAAAAGGTAGAAATCCATGTGAAAGTTACGGGTTGGTACTCCTGAGGGAGACCAGTGGGTTCATGGAGGTCCCCTATACCTCTAATGGACTCACAAGGTCTCAAATATGCAAGAAAACAAACATAGAAAACCCCAGCTTCAAGTAGCTTGAGCGCTCAATGTCAGTACCCTGAGCGCTCAAGCCATTTGAATACTCCTTGTGTTTTTGTGGCTTTTGATCATCTTTCATCTTGTTGGTATCATCCTTGTGGTTGTTTGTTGGTTCAAAAAACTTTTAAATCAGTTTATCTCATCTTTGATCATCGATCAATGAACTCAACAACCGTAAAGGTAGTATATCATCTTCATTAAGTCATGGATGATCCTATTTCATAAAAGAAAATAGTGTATCTCACTCTTTTAAACCATGATCAGAAGGTTTTAAGTTTATACTAACATCCAAGAATGATCAAAAATCACAGAAGCCCACAGCCCTTGAATGGGGCTTGAGCGCTCAAGGTCCTCACTATGAGCGCTCAAGCCTTGCCCATTTTTGGATTTTGAATCTTGTTTATCTTGGGTTCTGCTATTCTGCTTTCAGTTTGCTGAAGTGTGTATTGATGTTTGGCTGTGCCAACCCAATATCAGAATGGGTGTGTTGAGATGCGTGCGTTGATGTTTGGCTAAGCCAACCTAATATCGGAGTGCGTGTGTGTGTTGGTGTGTGTGTGTGTGTGTAGTGATGTTTGGTAAAGCCAACTTGATCTCCTCTCTCACTCCAATCACTCTCATTCTAATCGTGCTTATGTGTGGCTCGATGCTCGTTATCCATTCTCATGAACACCTCAAGTTTATTTTATCCATGATTGAGGAATTTCAATGCATTATGCATCATCACATATCATATTGAACTAGTTTGTGGTCCAGATGGGGGCTGAATGTTGCAAACACTCAAATCCGAGAAGATGGCTTGAGCGCTCAAGGTCCCCCTTGAGCGCTCAAACTGCCTTTTGGATCAATCAAATTCTTCTCTTGTTTCACTTGTTTTTGGCATCATGAGTGTTCCAAAGGTTTTAAAGCACTGATCCTCCATTCTTCCTATACTGCTTGCCTCATTTTGGTCCATGAATTAGTTTCAAACCCATGATTATGTGATTATGTCATTCTGTCCAGTGATTCAAATGTTGCTTCTGAACAAATAATGAGGATCAAAGCATGTTTTAATCAAACCAGAATCATCAGAAGCATCATAAGCATGTTTGAGTTGAGGAGGGGTTGAGCGCTCAAGCCCTCTCCTTGAGCGCTCAAGCCCTTGGTAGGGAGATCAGATTGGTTTAGTTTTGTGTTGGCTTGTGGTGTTGTCCCTGTTTATTCTGTTGTCACTCTGTATATTCTAATGTTGTTGCTAGCCGCTTGATGTTCTTATCTGTTCATATCTGCATATCATTATCACTCATGTAGTCCACACCTCACATGCATACACTTGGATTCCATCGTTGTGTTTATCATTGTTATATGGCTTCCATCCCCCATTCCCCGTATTTGTTCAAAGTTGAATTATAACCATTTCCCATAATCCCACAAAAGTCAAGTAGAGACCGGTCTTCGAACCGGGCGAGGGGGGTGCCGTAAAACCCTTCCCCTCTCGTAACTGAGCTCCCGAACCTAAGATAGTATGGTGATGACGGGCCAGTAATCCTTATCCATTGAATGAGGCACGAGTCAATCGATGTTCGGTTCCTCGGGGACAATCCGCTAAAACTCGGGTGGCGACTCCGAATCGATTCGAGGATCCTTCCGGAGGGGCGTCCACAATTAGTATTGTGCTTGCATAAATATGATGTGTTGCATTTTATTCTAAAATATATAATACGATAGTAATTTTTACATCATGATGTTCGATATATTATTTTGGGCATACGGTGAATTTTGGATATTTTTCTGAGAACGAAACCCGGACAGCGCGATCGAACCGAGCTTGTTTTTGCACTGTCATCAAGATATTTTTCCCAATTACATTTGCAGCTACTTATTTCATTTTGTTTTCTGTCTCCTCGCACTTTCCTTCCTATACATAGCAGACCATTCATCTTTCATTAAACGTTTCTCTCTCTCTTGGAGAAAGATTGCATACTTCTCTCCCTCTCAAGCTCTCACATCCTCTCTCATTCCACTCTAAATCAAGCAGATCAACCCTTTCGGATTTAACCCAAATAACGCCTTGCTCAACTTGGAGCAATTGACGTATTCCCGACGTACTCAACGGTTCAGATCGTTCATCCGCGCGCTTAATCTGCAGGAATTAAGGTAGAACTTCGGTAAACTTGCTTTAACCTTCTGTATGATGATTTTTGTAAAATCTTGACCCGATCCTTGGTTTAGGGAGTAAGGGTCATAGGTAACATTATATTATGTTGATTGTACAGAACGATCGGTTTTTCGATCGATAGAATGTGAGAAAAATATCTCTCGACACCAAAAACGAGTGTACACGAACTGGCTTCAGTAAACACAACTGCCGGACACTGTTCTCGCGTTTTCGGCCACGTAGGAAAAGTGTAAAACTAAAAAGTTGTAGCTCTTCAAATTCCCTACGTTTTGATATATAATTCGACTCAAACGGAGTTCAGTGTAAAGAGTTATGACTGAAATACTAAGGCTGTCCGAAACTGCTGTTTCAATAATTTTCCTCTATTCGGGCAGAAACTTTGGAAACCCGTAGGATACGATTGAGTCTTAGGATTATAATGAAACTTGGTAGGAAGACAGATTGATGTCTTAGCTACGTATTGACATGTAAAAGGACCAAATCCAACGGTTAGATCTTTGGGAGTTGTAGTTTTGGCAAACTGTAGCAGATTCGGACAAGTTCTGTTCGTACGCATTTTTACCCAGCCTAAGAGCAGATTCGGCCTTACCTATAAACACGGGATTTGTTCCTAAGACAGGGAACTATTACTCTGTCAAATTTCATAACTTTTGGGGAAGTATTGGTATGTTAATTCGTTATAATTGTAAATTGATGGTAGCCGGTAATTTCGGGATTTATATGCCTTGTTAAATTGCTATTGTGGTATTATCTATTAATTTCCGCATTTGGTGAAATTGGGATTGTACCTTGTGGTTGAAAGAATAGTGGTTAGCAGGACTTAGTGTGATGATGGGAATGAGATAGAGTATGGAATGTGGAAAAGATGAGATTGGGGAATGTGGTGAAACCGTGTCTGGTCTTGAGCCGTGTTATGTCGTGAGCCGTGTCGAAAGTGGCGTACGGGAACATAACGAATGGGAACCAGGTGACGGGTTGGTCTTGAGCCTTGTTATGTCTTGAGCCGTGCCGAAGTAGGTGAATGGGAACATAACGAACGGGAACCAAGGATGGGAGATATCGTGAGCCGTGCCTTGTCGTGAGCCGTGCCATATCTTGAGCCGTGTTATGTCGTGAGCCGTGTCAAATGTGGCGTACGGGAACATAACGAATGGGAATATGGTGGTCGGGAACACGGTGTACGGGAACATAACGAATGGGAATATGGTGGTCGGGAACACGGTGTATGGGAACATGGTGTATGGGAACATGGTGAATGGGAACATCATATGATTGACCATGTTAATAAAACTTACGTGTAAAATAAGTGGGTTCTGTTGGTTAATTTTATATGTGGTTTTGTGATTATGGAAATTATGCATACATTGGGGTAAGGGTAGTTTTACGTTGTTCTACTGAGTGTCACCACTCACGGTACTACGTTACCATGGTATTTGACGCCAGGTACAGGCGATGATATGGAGTATTCAGAGGACAACCCTGTAGCAGTTGAAGATGTTGCTGAGTTAACCGAGCCGTGGCTAAACCAGTAGTTTAGTTGTTGGCTCTGTGCTTTTAAGTATTTTATTGGGATTTCAAGTTTGTAATAAAGACATAATTTATTCTAGTACTTCAAGTTTAAAAGTTTGTAATAAATCTTTCAACTTTATTCGGTATTGTAAAATTTTAACAATGTTTGTAACAAATGGTTTGTGTTTCTGTAATTTAAATTTCAAAAATATATATATATATTTACAGTTCAAAGATCTTTTATATCCTTTTATTAACAAACCGAATTTTCGGGGCGTTACATCACCTGCGTGGCGCCTACGTGGCTCTGGCGTGGCGCCTACGCGTCGCCCGCGTGGCGCTAGTGTGGCGCCCGCGTGGCAGCTGAAAATTGAGAATTTTGCTCCTCCTGGGAATCGAACCGAAGACCTCGCTTGTGCGCGCGCGCGCGCGCGAACCAGCTGAGCTAGGCCACCACTTGCGCCATTTAGACACCTTTTTAATATTTATACTATAAAAACCGGATTATTCTTATACAAACCCCAACTAATATCATTTCCTTTATAAATTTTATACTTATACAAACACCTACTAATATCACTACTTTAATAATTATTTTTATTTTTTAACACAAAATATTTTCTTTTTTAATAAATTTTTTAATCGAGTTTATACGATACAAATAATTTTTTTTTATTCCGATTGTTTTACACTCCCCATTTGAACACCCATTATACAAACACCAACTAATATATTTTTAAATATATATTTTTTGTTTTTGAAAGAAAAAATTTTCTTTTTTAACAAACGCCTTTTAATAATTTTTTTTAAATCCAGTTTATACTATAAAAATAAGTTTTTTTTTATTCCCATTGTTTTATGCTCCCCATTTGAACACCCATTATACAAACACCTACTAATATCATATTTTTAATAAATTTTCTTTTTTAACATAAGCCTTTTTATAAATTTTCTTTTTTTAATCTTGTTTATACTATACACATCAGTTTTTTTAATCTGGTTTAATAGTTTGTTATAAATTACATTTAACATATATATTTTAAATGTAATTACAAACTCCATATTTACAAGCGTCGATTTAAACCGTTGGCATTTCACATCTCGTCATTGTCACCAAAATCGAAGTTCGCCGGGTCATTTTTTTAGAGTGCAAGACTCGACCTCACACTTGAGTAATTTTTTTCAATCGAAACCATCCGTCTTTTACATATTAAAGAGTACATAATTAATTTCATACAAAAAATAAAGTTAATCAGCTATCGCTGCACAATTTTTTTTTTATCGGCAAAGAAGAATTTTATTAAAAACGGGGGAGCTATCGCTACACAATTGATCGAGACAAAAAAAAATTTCGTTAATGAAATTATGTCTCGATAATTAAGAAGCTTTCTAAACCCGATTGAGGCAAATTTTTACGAGAAAATGATTAAATAAATAAGGAAAATTAGTTTTGGTGGAGTAAAATTAATCTACTAACGGTTAATAAAACTGTCGCTATAGTCCTATTTCTAGTAACGGTTGATGAAATTTAGGAAGCTAACTTATTCAAAAAAATAGAGTAAATGGGTGACGAAAAAAATTTCTTGGGCCAAAGTCTTCTCTTTTGTGAGGAATATTTTTGTCTTCTATTGGTTTGCTCTCCTGGGGAGGATGTGGAGGGAACATATTAGTGAGGAAAAAAATATTTCCGTCACCAAAAATTCCATTGAAGGGAACATATTAGTGAGGAAAAAAATATTTTCGTCACCGAAAAGATGTGGAGGGAACATATTAGTGACCAAAAAATTCCATTGAAGGGAACATATTAGTGAGGAAAAAAATATTTTCATCACCAAAAATTCCATTGAAGGGAACATATTAGTGAGGAAAAAAATATTTTCGTCACCAAAAAGATGTGGAGGGAACATATTAGTGACGAAAAAAATATTTTCATCACCAAAAATTCCATTCTTCCACAAGTTTAGAGACGAAATAAAATTTATCACCTTTATTTTTGTTTATCCTCCCAATTAGAGACGAATTATATTTTTCCTCTCAAAATAGTCATATAGGAGACAAAAATTAATTTCGTCACTAGAATTTCGTCACGGTTTATCATTTTTGTTGTAGTGAGAGATTCTTCATTTTGAAGAATCAAAATGAAGTATGGTTGGAGATGTGCAATTCTTCATTTTGAAGATTTGAAATAAGATAGGAGATGCTGATATGCTCTAATCATATAGGGATCATAATTTAGTTACCAGCATATAGTATATGTTTGAATGGGGTGCTATTTATTTACCGTTACTTATGTTGGGCAGTTGTTTGACTCCGAAATTTTTTTTTTTGTTACCACCAAAGCTATCGATTCTTTTGTTACACCACGGATCCGTACAAACTTTTGCCCCGACTTGATTGCACTTCCTAGGAGGGACGATGGGATTTGTCTTTCAAATTAACAGTCCATTAATTGGACCAAAAACCGAATTGTATACATAGCTACGTTAGAAATTCAGATTATGAATGAATTATTTGGCACTGGCATTGTGATAAAATTTCATAAGTTAATGAATGAATTATTTGCTTGGACTGTTAGATATAGGAAAATAAAATATTTTTTTGATTGAATTAAAGTGAAAAAAAAAATTCTTCTTAAATTAATATGCCACCAGTTATAGAAAGAGATGGATGTTGATATGTGCAATTTATTATATATAAATGCCTTCCAGATTCGATGAAAATTTCATTAGAAATTATTCATAAGAAAATAATCGTGGTCGATGCTTTGATTAATTAAAATCTCTCTTTCTTTCTCAGGTTTTGAATGAAGCTCAGCCGACGCGGCTTGGTAAATTTTGACCGAATTAAACAAAAAAGTTTCAACCAACCTACATCTTTAAAAGTAATTTGCATATGTGTATACTATGTACTGATGGGGGCAACCGGAAGGATTCGTGAAAATAATAAGTCGTTCAGTTCAAAATCTCGAAATTAATTGAGTTGAACGTAAGTTTGAAGTGAATATCTAATGATATAAATATATTTACAATTAAATTAACTACGATAAGGGATAGGAGAAAAGCAAATCAATAGGAAGACGAAGCTCAAAGAACCATTGAAGATGTAGCCTATAGGTCTCCTTAAAATAACGTAAATCCTACTCTATGTTATTGATGAAGTGGTATTTGATTGGCGTCACCTTGGCGGGGCCTCGGTCTTCATTTCCAAGCTCTAAGGGCATCTCTAGTGCACTACCTAAAATCATTACCTAAAGTGCCCTAAGGGCATCTCTAGTGCACTACCTAAAAGAGTTCCCTAAAGTGCCCTAACTAGTTAGCTAAGAAAAACTCAAAAAAATGTTCTCTAGTGCACTAAAATTGACTCCCTAAAATCCTAGATGACACCCCTCATTACCTAAAGTGTCCTAAGTGACTACCTAAATTTGGGTAGAGACTTAAAGAGAGAGAAAGAGGAGAGAGATAGAGAGAAAGGAAGGAGAGGAGAATTTTGTGGGACCACTTATCTGAAAGTACACTAAGGAAGTGTTGCTTTGTTTAGCTATACCCCCCAAAATAGCGAGGGGGGTAGGGGGGTTTTCTCTTTTTCTTCTGTCTTCTGTCCTATCGGTACTGTTGTTTTTTGTCCTATGGTTAGATGTTCAGTTCAATCAGTTTGCAGTCGTTGCTCTCCTTTGCCTGCTTTAACTGTACTACTTGATATTGAGTCTATGAGTAAGATCTACTCTATGACTATGTTTAGTATAGGAGAATCTTCATTAAACTTCTTTTATACACTCATCACCACTTAAATGGGTCCCACTCTAAAAGATAATGAACATTTTTAGAGAGTCTCATTAAAGTGCATTTCTCCTTAGCTAGCTAACTAAGTTCTTAGTATACAAAATAGGGTCCCACATGTGCTTAGGTGTACAATTTAGCAAACATTTTTTAAGTAGTGCACTAGATATGCTCTAACTAGTTACCTAAGAAAAACCTCAAAAAATGGTTTCTAGTGCACAAAAATTGACTCCCTAAAATTCTAGGTGGGGAGTGACTTAAGGAGAGAGAAAGAGGAGAGAGATAGAGAGAAGGGAAGGAAAGGAAAATTTTGTAGGACCACTTGGCAACCCTCACTACTTAAATGGGTCCCACTCTAAAAGATAATGAACATTTTTAGGGAGCCTATTAAAGTGCATTTCTTCTTAGCTAGCTAACTAAGTTCTTAGCATACAAAAATAGGGTCCCACATGTGCTTAGGTGCACACTTTAGCAAACATTTTTTAAGTAGTGCACTAGAGATGACTTAACACCTTTTTTGGTTGAACGGCAAAAGCGAATTTTATTAATATTTGAAAACAAATTAGTTTTTATTATCTTTTGTATGAACGGCAAAAAAGAATGTTATTAATCTTTGAAAACGAATCATTTTTTATTAATCTTTGAATTTTATTAAATTTCTTTCAAGCTCTAATACTTGTGTATGGTCTAGTCTTGACACATGCTAGAATGGACAAGGTATTTGGGTGCCCTAGGCCTAATTAAAAAAATTGTGCCCTAAAAATTTTTGTGTTCCTCAACCAAACTTTCTACATTTTTGTTACTACAATATCCCCGTCAAAAGGGTATTAATACAAGCTAAATTTAACAACGATGTAGAGCATCTAGAGATCATGTGCCTTTTTTAAAACAAAATTTGGGTCAAAACTCCTTTGCTATGCAAATGCCGAACCCTAGTTTTAACCAAATCTGTTGTTCTTCAAGTTTCCTCTAAAAAATTTGGGTCAAAATGGCTCATTTAACTACTTATAATAAGTAAGAAATTTGATTTGCTGGAATTAATATTATGACTTTATTTGTTGGAAAAACAATGAAATTTGATCAACTTTTTGGTTACTTGGGAAAACTCAAGAACTTGTGTCAATTTAGAAATCCCAAATACAAACCCACTCGAAACTCTAACAAGAAGATTAGAAAATTACTACCTAATTACTTCATCTTTAAGCAAATAATAAACTGAACTTAATCATTTCGTTTAGAACTGCCTTGATTTTTTACAAAACCAGAAATAAAAACTGTAACAAACAGAAAATGATTTTCTTTTAAATCAATTTTAGCTTTGGGCCTTTTTTTAAATTTTGGGCCACAATAGATTTTTGGGTTTTTTTAAATATTGGGCCACAATGGTTGGGCTCTTTTGTAACTTATAATGGATTTTTTTTTTCTTTATTTTGGTAAAAAAAAGTGTTACAATGTCTTTATTAAGATAAAATGGTGGAGTCTTTTTGTGACCATTTTTGGAGTCGCCTGGCCTGCCCTCTTTTTATAATTTCCACCCCAAAAACAAAAAAAAATTGTCATCCATTTATAACACATG
>JADGMU010000251.1:0-24878 GCA_016920895.1 Vaccinium myrtillus | reverse complement strand
TCCAATTTGTTTCTTCTTCATCTGATTTACTCCATTTTCTCTCTCAAGTCATTTCTACTGTAATTCTTGTTTGTTCTCATTTCCATTTCCACGAGAATTGCGGTGATTGTAACAAGTCCAATCGACAGTTGAAAGGTTGATCCATCAAATCAGTTGAGATTTGGTCGGCGTGCCCATTAATTTAACACTATGTCGTGTACGGTGTATATCCTTCCATACCACTCACGTGGGTCATAAAGCAATTGAGATAACAAGCCCTAATCGACAAAATCAACTATCCAGATGCAATAATTCAAACAAATTTTGCGCTGCGCGTGTGTATCAGTGTACATTGTTGAGAGAGAGAGAGAGAGAGCGAACCGTCTTGATCGGGGACTTGGACGTGGAGGAAGAGGAGAGTGAAGGAGGAGGTGTTGGAGCGAACGATCTTACTGAGAGTCCAATCGAAAGCGCCTTTGCTGCTAATGGAAGCATGAGGATATCCCTTGATTGTCGACTCGTTCACTCCCACCATTATCCGAGTCCGCTCCCCCGATTCCACTGCTCCAGCTCCACCCTCCATTGATCGATCGATCGAACGAACTCAATTTCAATCTCTCTCTCTCTCTCTCTCTCTCTCTGTAGTCTCTGCGAACTCGTTTGAACTTTGAACTAGTAGTGAATACAGTAATTTGTTCGTTATTTATACTGTATTACGTGGGCGCATCGTTGTCCACTGTGCACGTTACCGACACTTGGCTCTAGCAATTGCTACGATGCGCTGCCAGCCGGCAACGTGTTGGCTTTAGGAACCCGGGAAATTGGAAAAAAAATTTGTAGGAGATACTCATTATTCAATCCTTCTAGAACACCGTCACGTGGCACTAGACTCCATTCTTTTGCCTTGCTTGTTTACTGTCTTTTGTTCATCTTTTTAAAAATCCTTTGTCTTGACATCTAAAACTTAAAAATTGTGACCTAAACAAAAAAAAAAAGTTCACCAAAGACAATAAAAATACGAAACAACTGTTTTTTTGTTTAAAGTGTCATCCTGTATGAATTTTTCTCAAATTCGGTCCATATTTTTTATATTTTTCTAATTCCTCTTATCAATGCGAATGATTAACCCCAAAAATTAAGGCAAAAGGGTAAAAAAAAAAAATTATGACAAAACAAAAACAAAAAGTCATTTAGACAAATGAATGGAGCCTTAAAGCATATGCAACCCAGTACTCTCCTCTCTTTTTTTTAGCAAATAGAAAGAAACTTCACTGAACCAAATCAAGCATTATAACCTAAAACTAAGTAAAAGAAGACAAAACAAAAAATAAAAAACGAAAAGAAAAATACAGGAAATAAAGGAACAGAAAATACAGGAAAAGAGAGATCACCGAAGCCATCGGGAAGTTGTCACGCCATCGCTGTCGCTTGTTGTCGATGTCGGAATTCCAGATTTGGAATCCCCAGATCCGACTCCCCCTTATCTAAAAATTGGGTTTCGGCCGCCCAATGGAGGAGGAGAGAAGGACTGCCACCATGGGGGGTTGCTGGAAACCAAGTGGGGTGCAATTATTAGAGGAGAGGAGGGGAGGAGGAGGAGGAAGATGAAAGACGGAAAATATTTTGCTCTTTTCCTCTAAAATTTAAATTTTTAATTTTCTAAAACTTTTCAAAAATATAATCTTTTGAATGGAATGAATGTTATAAAAAATATATGTGCAAATTACAAATATCCTCATTTTAGAACATGAATAGTGTTGTAGATATGTTCCTCTTTATTTTGTCTCATCCTGTAAATATAGATGATCAAAATTAAATACTCTCAAATAGGGGAGGGTTGAGATGATGGGTCGCAGTTATTTGGTACTCTCAAATATAGATATAGAGAATGGGTTGGAGATGCCCTTATCTAACACATGTCGATATCGAATTTAAAGCAAAGTGTGTAGAACTCACACAAGGTGTGGTAGAAAAAGGTTATGCGGCCTTACATGGCGGTGCCCCAAGGATACTGAATAATCTCTCTTGTTCTAGAGAAGCAATGCTCCAAGTTTTTTCTCACGTGTGGGGAGGCACTCAATCGTGAAAGGTGATTCCATCCTCTAAAGCATTGCTCAACGGGGGGTTGTACATATTTATGTGGGCTTCACACACTTTGGTAAAGAAACTACATAGTTATGTGGACACCACACAAATGTATAGTTCAGAAGTCTTACAGACGGGTAAAATACAGAAGCCTTGCGGACCAGTGCTCCAGGAATATAAAAAAAATTGCCAAACCCATCCTTCGGGGTTTTGTAGTAACATGTACTCTTTCTGTCCCTTTTTAATTCAAGTATCCCATTTTGAGTTGTCCCTTTTTAATTCAAGTATCCCATTTTTAATTCAAGTGTGTATTTTCTAAAGTTAATGGGTAAAAGTTTATACAATTATTATTTTGCCCTTTTGAAAAGACAATGGGTAAAGAGTTAATGGGTAAAAGTGTAGGATAATTTTGGAAAGTGGAGGTAAAAATTGATGTAAAAGGTGTAAAATGTAGGTAAAAGTTGATGTGAAAAGAGTAATGATTATGTTTATTTAATAAGTTGAATTTATGAAGCAAAACACTTAAAAAGGAATGAAGCGGGTATAAGTTTAACAGTTCCTTTTTTTTTTTCTTCTCTCTTTTGGACGGACATATAATACAAGTTCAAATTTTTTTTTTTTTAATCAAAATGTAAATTTCAACCATCTTCAAGGCCCAAAGACAGTACAATGATTCCATTAAAGATATAGGAATTAATGAACCAAAACTACCAAAAATTGGACTATACGCACTTTCTGCAAAAGTAGGCCAACCGCTTACCAGGTAGGTGTAGGGCCAATCAAGATTTTGGTTATAAGATCCCTAAGGAAACTCAGCTCAAATACTGAAAAAGCACAGATGAAATCATCCTGCAATATGGACGAGTTGGGCAAAGATAGAAGCAATTCTAACACCTCTCGTATGCAAGAAAGGAGCCAGACTTTTAAATCAGTCATGTCAAAGTTTTAACTGGAAAACAAGAAATAAAATTCGTGAAGATAGTAATCTTAAACATTTGGTTAGAAATATGATTTAGTACTTTTTAGTTGAGTAAGGTTTCTTATATAACTGGATAGAGATTAGATTACAAAAGATATGGATACACTACACTCAAATATCCCAATTGCACACCAACGCATTTCAGTCGTCCAAAAGCATTTTTGACATTCCGAATTTTAAATAAAAAGACTATTGATTTCTGAGATGGACGGTTGGGATGCGTTGGTGTGCATTTGGGGTATGTGAGTGTGGTATACCGATAGCATTGAGATATATAGAGATGAGAGTCATAAGTAAAGAGAAAATTTATTGAAAACGGTGCTAAGAGAGAGCAGAAGGTTCCCAAGTAAACATAGCGCCTTGAAATCTCTTACAAAACCGTAACGATTAACTTACAGACCAACATTCCTCTAAACTGTTTTCAGCTAGTTGATGGATGGGATTCAAGCCTCATTACCAGAATATTATTCGCCGCGACGAGATGAAATATCCAACTTCTATGCCTATATTACAAAGCTGGGCCAGCTCAATTTGTAGATAAAAGTTCCAAAAGGGGGAAAAAAAAAAGCACAAAATTCAGTCGAGAAATAATCCTGTCTCTAACAGTCATTACTGCATTGCAGTGTCCTTGACATTAGTCTACAAAGCTTGGTATTTGATAATTCGAACCCGAACGAAAAACTGCCAGAGGCATCTCCTCCTGATAACATGTTTGTTTGCATCCCCATTTCGCCTGCCAAGTTTGCTAGCTCTTCCTCTCTCCGAATCACTTGATCAAAGCAAATGTACCTTCCGGATGCTGTCTTGTTCATTGCCTCGAAAATGCATACATGTGCTTCGGCCAGTCTGTTTACGTCTACCGTTGCCAGTAATCCATCTCCATACATCTCTCGAGCTCCTAAATAGTTGGTTCAATAATGTCAGTGATAGCCCTTCAAATCTTCTCTACACATCAATGCATGTACCAGTATTCCAGTGCATTTTCCACCATTTTGATGAAGTCAGAATCGTCACATATGTGACGATTCTCACTTGGTTCAATGAAAAAAATGCGCCACAACTTTAAAAGATACTTTTGGATACAGAAGATCTGAATTAAGTTCTTAAACATTCATTGGTTCATTAGATTCAAACAGGTTATTGAATTTCCACGGGTGAAATGGTAACTTGGGTTGGCAGGATGAAGATGTTACCTTTAAGGTAAGCAAAAGTTGGTGTACACCAGTATTCCAGTACATTTTGAACGATTTTTGATCAAGTCAGAATTATCGTCAAATATTTCAAGATTCTCACGTGATCCAATGACAAAAAATGTGCCACAAGACCGGTACAGATATTTTTGGATACAAAAGATCTGAATTAAGTTCTTAAACATTCATTGGTTCACTAGATTCAAACATGTTTTTGAATTCCCACAGGATGAAGCTGAAATGGAAATTTGGGTTGGAAGGATGAAGATGATATGATACCTTTGAGGTAAGCAAAAGTTGGTGTCGGATTTCTGTGTGAGAGTTCAGGACCAGTGATGAGACCTGGGCAGATAGTAACTAGTTTGAAGTCCTCCTGCTCTGCTATCCTCCATGCTGCTTTCTCTGCCCTTAGTTTGCCCAATGCATACCAGAGCTGTCAATTTTTTTTAACACTAAATTGACTTAGTAAATCTTTGAATTCACCAAAAGACACAATCCCCGCATAAACAATCAGCTCAATGGATTATCGATAGATGCATAAATAATTCGTATGTCTTGTTTTATAAATTGAAGGACAATAGGATTTTAAACTTAAGCAGTCTATTGAACAATTTTTTCACCACCTAATGGTGCATGTACCAGCACAAAAAGTGTGGATCCCCCGCGTGCCATGGGAGAGCCAGACAGTATGTCCTCACGTATACTCATATGTTGGGTCCATTCGCGTGTACTTTAACAAGAATTTGGGAAGTACCTTTTTCTCTATGCAGAACGGTTCATCGCTCCAACAGTCATGGTTAACAAGGGTAGAGAGGTCGCTGCGGGAGTTGTCTCGCCAGATGCAGGCCAAAAGAGATGAAGTGAGTACACAGCTTCTAACGGATGATGTTCTTGCACATGCTTCCATCACATTCTCAGTTGCCTTCACTTCTATCTCAGCCATCCATTTCTGAAAACACAAAATGAAAAGCTTTTGTTACCAGAAAAAGAAAGGGCAAGATTTACTGCTCATTTACTTGTTACAGCCCACAAAGATTCAATGTACGTCCGCTTGTGCCATAGCTGTAAATCGCCGGACACATCACGCATATGGATGAGCATTTGTGACAACATATTGCGTACGCCAAAAGCCTCTTTTCTAGCAGTGTACATATGACCTTTCAACAATATGAAGAATTCTCAAGTTCACTTTTTACTTAAACCCTTCAATCACTTAGCATCAAATGAAGAGTTAGGGCCTCAGAATTAGTCGAGGTGTGCGCAAACTAGCCCGGACATCTAGTTATCTTAAAAAACATAAAAAATCGAATGAAGACTTTGTTTCCCTACTGGAATGAAGTTTTATGTATGCAATTTCAAGGTCTTTGCTGACATAAGTAAATTAAACTTTACAAGGTACCGAAATAACTGGATCCAGCATGAATAAACAGTATGCAGATACAACGGTGATTGTAAGAAAACCAATAAAAAATGATATCTTCTTTTCACCTTTGAAAAAGGTGTTTTCACTGAATAATGCAAATGGGGATGCAAATTGTGACACTAAAGGCCTACTAGCGCCCATTACTAATATTTTTTCATTACTGGTATCGGACCGATTGACGATTAATCAGGAGACCAATGTTGCCGTCTACTGGTGAAGGGCCAAGTAAAAGCAGGATAATATCTGACCCGGAGTATGACTACATGATAGCATGCAAGTGAGAGCCAAATTAGACCATGGTTGCTAGGGCTGCTCAAAAAAACCGGTGAACCGTGAATCCGGTCCAGACCGAACCGATCCGTACCTTATGGATTTTAACCGTGGATTGGATTTTAACCGTGGATTAATGGTCCGGACACGGATTCAAAAAATAAAAAACCGTGACTTTTGGATTGGACACGGATTTTGATTTTGAAACCGTGGATTAACCGATCCGGACCATGAGATTTTTATTATATATAATTTTTTTAAATATATATATAATTTTATCACTTTTATAATTATAGTTATATAGATATTGTTGATTTAGCAGACTTACGGTTTGGTTGTACTGTTGTAGGAGTTATGGTGTGAATATTGTTATCTCTATAAAATCTAGGGGGGTAAAGTGTTATAAGTGCTACTACATATACTCTTTGCTTGTGAGTGAACTGGAAGTAACTATCTGCTATTGTCTTTGTGAGTGAACCGGAAGTAACTATCTACTATCCTTTGTGGTAATATAAGTTTGTGTCTTTGTTTGTTCAGTTATATAACTATATGTCTTACTGCCTTTGTTGTTTTTTATTGAAATTTCCAACTTTGAACTTTCTATTTAGTGCATTTTCTACTTGCTAGTGCCTTATTTCCTTTGTTTGTTGTTTTTTCCGAATAAGTTGAAAATCCGCGGATTAATCCGAAACCGATCCGTGACTCGCGGTTCGGATTGGAACCGAACCGTGAGACTTTTGGATCGGACACGGATTGCATTTTCAAAAAACCGTGATTCGCGGATTAGGATTGAATTCATGCCAATCCGGACCGTAAGCACCCCTAATGGTTGCCGAGTGACTACCGCGAAACATGTGACTAATAAAGAAAATGTAAATACTCAAAAGGGTTGTAATGCAATATTAAAAAGTAGCATGAATTATTGGGACTTACTATTTCAGCCATCACAATGAATGCAGACAGATATTTACAGATAATAAAACCATTTGGTGGAGCCGTCAGTCAAAACAAAGCTAAACTCTAAACAAGTGACTACTGGCCCTTCAGGGAAGTTCGAGACAAAAACAGATCTGTGATGCCGGCACGCTGGCCCACACTGATGTATTCAACGAGTTTACATTCTTTGCCAATAGGCCGAGGTAATTTTTAAAATTTCCTTGTGATGGGAGGCTAATTTTTCTGGATCATACTTCCTCTGTTTTACAAAGTTAGTCATCTTAGTATTCTTTTTTAGGATGTCCCAACATATTAATCATATTTGAAAATAAAGTACAAAATGTGTGTAGATTTTCAAAATTAACCTTCATAAATAATTTAAAATAACTTTATAAGTGGGTTTCAAGGGGTATGAAAATTATAAGTTATTTTAAAAGGAGACATGCATTTATTGCATATCCCCTTTAAAAAGTTGGAATTCCCAAAATGGACCAATTTTGTGAAGGATTTTTCTATTGTCAGTCTAATGGGTTGACAATATAAGCACATATAAAAACAAAAAACACACATCCCTACACACTTTTCACATATTTCAATACATTTTCACACTTTTTATACATTTTTCACACATTTCAATACACTTTTTAAACCTTAATGGCTGACTTTAGAATTTGCCTTTTGTGAAAAAACTTGGGTTTCGACGGTACCTAGTGCGCATCTCGGTCATCCAAAAGTGTTTTGGACTGTTCGAGTTTTAGAGATAGAAAGAGAAGAGAGGGAGAGAGAAATCTAGGCCGTTTAAAACATTTCTGGATTGCTAGATGCGCGTCAGGGCACCATGTGTGTGGTACTCTTTGCACCCAAAATTTTCTCAATTTTGTGGGACAACAAAAGGAGTATTTTAGAAGATGCTACATTACCTTAACTCCAATCCAACTCACTAACAAGAATATCAATGTCCTCCTCTTATTACACCTAGGTACAAGTAGTTGGGTCAACTCCCTCTCGGTTCAACTACTTGGCTACTTGAGGATCACAAAAAAAAAAAAAAAATTAAAACTACTCTACTACTTGGAGAGCAAAGAGCACTCCCTAAAGAGCGGTCCCGATGTGCTGCATCAGGGCGGTTGAATGTGTTTTCAACGGCTCGGATTTTATCTCGGCACTTTGTTGATCCGAGCTGTCCATTGCTAAAGTAAAATCCGAGCCGTTGAAAATACATCTGATGATCCTGATGCCGCACACCAGAGCCGCTCTCCGGCACCCCGGGTCCACTACTTGGCAACTTGCACGGACAGCAAATTCGGATGTATAGGAGAAAGAGACTTACAGAATAGCCAGAGAGGCCAGCAGGGTCCACGAAGCCGGCGGTGTGGAAAACTCCACGACAACCTGCAAATGCTTGTGATAGGCTGTCGATATCAGTAAGTAACCCCATAACTGCGCTAACATTGTTGTTATTCGTCCCCCTCATCTCCCCTGACATTTCCATCTCTCTCATCTTCTCCCTGTCTTCTGCAGATTTTTCCAATTCAAACACCCCCCCACACACGGCCAGACTAGTATTAGCATATTTAAGCGAGATAAATAAATAAAAAAGGAAATGAAATGACGTTATTGAAACTTAAAATCGACACAATATAAAGTTCTTCCGAAATTTATGTAATTGCAGCTTGTATATTTGGTGACAAATTTGTTTGACGGAATTAATAGCAAGGGGACATAATTTTGTCCGATATATAATTCCATATTATGTATTTTCAAAGATTATATATTCGAATCCCAATTATGTTATCGGAACATTGAATTTTTAATTACCTTTAATATACAATCAATTTCAGTTCTATGTACGATGTTCAGAGTACATGCCATTTATTTATGCACTAGATCGAGCTTTTGCATTAAGAATAATTGTTTCAACATGATCACCACAATTAAATATGAACATCTAGAATTAGGAGTAAGACATAGAGGAAAAGATAAAGATAAAAATGAGGATCTCTAGCCTCGTGATGGATCCATCAAGCCCAATTGTGCAAAATTTAGTATAATTTTTTATTAAAACCAAAACTATATTTTTTTTAGTACAAAATGCACGATTACCTAAAAAGGACAAGTAATTTGGGAAAACTACTTATGTCCCATGGGCACCACAACCGTGACCGGAGTCTAGCGATCTATGTGAGTTTACATGCATCGATCTAGGAGGAGTTTTTCATCTGATAAAATTAACATTGGCTAGAATCAATGGTTGATTTTAACAAATAAGGAAGCCGTTTGCTAAAATCTTTGATTTGAATTCCTCATTTGCTAAAATTAACTATTGATTTATTTGCTAAAATTAACTATTGATTTAGTAAATGTTGATTTTAGCAAATGAAAAACAACGGCTTACTTTGGCTTTGGTCACACTTTTGTTTGGATTTAGTGTTCTAAAATTGTGTTCTTAGCATTGCTTTACGGTGAACTCCCACTGCAATTCCCATTTCCAGGAAACAAAACAGAGGAATTACAACTTACCTTCGTTATTGACAATAAGTCGGACCGAGTATCCCCGGAGCAACAGCCGGTTCACGATTGCGATTCCGAGGAACGACACGCCGCTGGTGACGCACACCGTCTTCTCCTCCGTCACGCCGCCGTCTCGGTCTCGAGCCGGGTCTCTGAACTCGTCTTCCTCTTTCCTCCTGCTCATCCCGGCGCAAGATAGCAGCATCCGGCGGAATTCCTCGATTTCCAGCTGCTGAGTCTCGTATTGCCCGATAATCCCCATCGCTATAGAGTAGACTCTGCAGCTAGTCACGGTTCTCTCAAATTTATTAAGAAGTGGTGGTGGAAGTCGTTAACGGAGAGAGAGAGAGAGAGAGAGAGAGAGAGGAGAGAGAGGGGGATCCGATTTTATAGGATGGCTTTGTCGCTTCATGCAATTTGTACATAGATTTCTGTTGAGCTTTCTAGAATGATGGATTTATTAACTATCGGCTTGGCTTATTTTACAGCAGCTGAGCATGTCAAAATAGAGAAACGTAAATTTCACTGGTATCCCCTGGGATTTTTTTAATGACGGATACGCCCTTCACGTTTGATAAATAACTATAAACCTCCGATAGTTTGAATGTTCGCTTTACCGACACCCAACTAACAACTCTACGGCGAAACGGTGTGATGAAAATAGCCAAAAATAGACTTATATTGACAAATTTTCCCTTTTTGTTAATAAAATTTGAAAATGAAAACTTAATAAATTTATGCCTTTTTTTATCGGCAAAAGAAGTTTTGTGTATCGCGAAATTAAAAATAGAAAATGAATGCAATAGGAAAATAAATACATGAAGAGAGCTTCGAAGAGTGAACCAAAATTCTTCTAGGGCTAATATTCATGAAATCTCAACCTACACCTTAGCAAGAGAGGAAACACATAAAAAAAATCAAACAAACAAAAAATGAAAAAAAAAAACTGTTGCCAAGATGCCAACTACATGAAAACAGTCCTAAAAACCAACCCAATCCAAAGTGTCGTCGGTCATTAGGTTGCTGCTCTTAACTGCCTGCTTTAGCCCCCTACTCGTCACTGTCATAATTACCACCCTTGCTAACCTTATACGAACCCTTGCCAACGCATGTAGGCCTTAACCTCACTGTTGTCTTCAAAAAAGAAGAGGACCATGCCACCGCTGCAAGCCCACCACCGTCTTCGATTAGGGAGTACCATGTCATTCAACCGTCGTAGCTCCTAAAACGCGAGGCTGACGTCAGCACCAAAGGCAATCGAAGAAGCCACCCTAAAAGCTGATATCTGAGTTGCAAAACCCAAAAAATGAAAAAGAAAAACAGACAAAATAGTTAATAACAAGGGAGAAGAGAAAACAACTCTTTCAATGGGTAAAAAATGTTATTTTGATTTTAAAAAGTTGAGAGTTAAAGTTTTTTTATTGCTATTTACTATAACTAAGCCACTTTTGGCTAATTCAATCCCTCATTTTGTGAAACAATTGTTGATTGGATGTCGGTGAAATAAATATGAAAACCACAAGGGGCTCATTGTCATTATTTAAGCTTGAAGGGGTATCCGTGGAAAACTTCAAGAGATGTCAGTGAAATTTACCAATTAATAACTTTGAGGTCTTTTTGATGCATTTTGTGGCTTTTTGGCTTCATTTTCCGATGATCCGGAGTCTAGACTGTTCATTTTGAGAGCTCATCGAAGTATGAATTGCGTCGACAATTTATGGTGATCCGAAATCGATAGACACATAATGGCAACATGTTTACCCAATAGAAATTGTGTTTTAGTCACATACAAGTCTGTATATTTCAAGGTAGTTGTAATCCGAAAGCATAATAGTAATGGTTATCTGATGAACAGTCTTAGATTTTATTTCTTTTTGTTTATAGTATATAGTATAGGAAAATTAAACAAATATGTTTCCGTGCACAAAACATAATTATTACTCCCTCTGTCCCCTTTTAAGTTTTTTCTTCGTAAATCCAATTTATTAAAGAAACATGATCATAATTTTTCACATCAATTTTTACCTTCATTTTCTAAAGTTATACTTCATTTTTTCACATTAACTCGTTTGCCATTAGTTTTTCAAAGGGAAAAACAATAATTGTACAAACTTTTACTCATTAACTTTTCAAAACATACATTTATTTAGGGACTATCGATAATGAAATACTCAACAATTAAAAGGGAATGGAGGGAGTACTTGTTTTTTTTATCAATGTTAACTAATAAAGTATACAGTATTGTAAATTACGTGGATACTTAGCCCTATATTATTTGACTTGGTTATTAATAAAATTTTACTTTTTTCCTCGTCTTACTGCCAGTCGTTTTGATAATTACAGTTGTTTTACTTCTTTGAATGCATTACGCGTGCAAATTAGAGTAAAAGATGGAGTAAAAATTAGGAACATCTCGTTAATTAATCTCCAAAAAAATTACACATGTTGAGGTCGGTTTCATGATGTTAAGCCATCAACTCAATTTGTTTTAGATAACAAACTCAGCTCTCTCTCTCTCTCTCTCTCTAAAAAACTCTAACCCTAGCCGCCTCTCCTTCCCCTCCCCCTCCATGGGTTGCACACCCTTTGGGCGGCGGGAGGGGAGGGACTAATCCCCTTTCTAGATCTGGTTTCTCCTTCCCTTTCTGCACCATATCCGCCTTCCGTTCACCAATCGTTGGAACTTGGCATTCCGCAGCCCTGTTGGGCGTTACGATTCGTGTGCTCCTCCTTTGCAACCTTACGGGTTCCGGCGGCTTCTTAGGCCTCCGGTAGAGGCGCGTGACCAGTTGGAGGTTTGGCTAGAGATGGGCTGCTCAGCGACGAAGGGGAGTGTATCTTTTTTTCTCGTTTCTTTTGTGTTTTGTCCGGCTTTAGGCCGGTTATGTCCGGCTTTAGGCCGGTTTTTGTCCGGATTTTGTCCGGTGTGTTCCGTTGGTTTGGTCATATGCTTTCTCGTTGTATTTCTGTGACCTGTTGTCGTTGGAGTGTCCGATCTGTGGACTCCCAATCTTTCCCCATGGGAATCTTTGATGAATACTAGCTCTCAACTTTTGACAAAAAAAAAAAACCTCTTCTTAATTGCCGGAATGAGAAAAATGTACAAACGGGCGTGAATCAAGTCACTTTGAAAAGTGAAGGTCCCACTAAAAAAGTAATTATATTTTGTACAAGCCATCCTCCCTAAATTTGTGTACAACAAAATTATAGCAATCAATTTTTTTTAATTTTATAACCGGATGTCCGGGCCAGCTTACACGTATCTAGACCAATTCCAAAGCCATGGAATTAACGATCAGGCATAACCTCTAGTGCCCCAAGAGTTTTCAAATTATACGGTTATACCAACCATTTAATCATCCATTTCAACGAGAGGAGTCTAATAAGTGAAAAAAAAATTATGTCAAAAAACAAATAAATCACTAAACATGAAAAATACAATACAATTGGTATTTTTTGCCTAAAGTTTCGTCTTATATTAGCATTTTTCAACTTCTGTCCATATTTTTATATGCTTTTTGCTTCGTCCCGTTAGACGAATAATTAATTCAAAATAGTATGACGAAAAGTTAAAAATAGATTATGAAAACTAAGTAATACAGGTTAGGAAGAATGACTTGTCTTCAAGTTGTAGGCAAAAACTTGTGAAAGTTAAAATACCGAACATACAGTTTAGTCAATAGGGAGAGTGGCCCTAAAAGGTACTGTTCGGCCTAACATATTTAATTCTGCTTTGAATTAATAATTATTTTGATTTTTTTTAAAAAAATATTCTCCATTCGTCTTTCATATACTTTTGTGGATTATTGATTCGTGTCAAACAAAGAGAATCTAAAATGTATTAAACTTTGATCGAAACTTTAAAAAAAAATCATTAAAGACAAAAATTATCTAAAATATAGACAGATTTTTCCGGTCTTCAAAGAATTTATTATTTCTTACATTCCACATGTTGAAACAAATAAATAATTCAAAAACTTGAAAAAATAAAAAAACAAAAAAAGACAAAACGATAATCCAAAATAAACAATTGTCTAGTTTGACTATTTTTGTTCAATTATTTGTTTCGATCTTTGTTTTTACATTTACAAGCGGGACACATGACGACATGACTTGTGGCGTGCCCATGGGCATAGAGAGTACTGTAGAGTATCCAACATGGCACGGCACCTCCCGTCACCACACACATAATTTAGTAAACAAGTTGGGTTAAGCGCGATAGTATACATATTACGTTTCCAAAATAAATGAACAAACATGGTTCGACATGGCTCACTTTGATACCTCCAAGTGGGGTTGCCTTAGTCTTTCTACAGTCTCCCAGTTGTAAATTTTATTAGGGCAATTAGGAAATTCCAAGCAGAGTCTCAGCAATTTCCTTTTCAACTTCTAAATTATTTCATGTGATGTCCCATTCACATTACCACTACTAGATTTATTATTATTATTTTTTGAACAAGCTAGAAAGTTATTACAACTACTTGTTTTTTGTTTGGAACCCAAAAGAAAAAAATGTAAGTGGTGAAGTCAAGCAGCCCAGTATAATTAGGGATGGCAACGGAGACGGTATGGATCGGGAGAACCCTATTCCATACCTGACCCCTGATTGGATGGTCTTTCGCCATCCCCGCTGCATAATGTGAATGGAAAGTTGGAAACCCATTTATAAATTGTTTTCTCTAGTCTAAAAGAGCTCTTTGTTAAATTTAATCTAGGTTTAAAAAAAAAAAACCATCCTGTTTGGGGATCCTATTTGAGTCCCCATCCTAGCGAGTTTGAATATTAATTTATGCCTTATTTTGACTTTGTAATCTTTTATTAGTTTTGTTTTTAACTTTATAGAATATTTATTTGTCTGCTCGACGAGAAAAATCAGAAAAAGTACATAAATTAAAAATCAGAACCGTGGATAAACCGAACCGGACCGTGAGAATTTATCCTATTGGCTTATGTTCTCTTTAGAGTATCTTGTAAGTTTTGTTATTAGAATTATTTTAGTCCCTTCGTCTCTTTTCGTTCATCCCTAGTTGCCTAGTTGGAGAATTTACCATTTCTCAAACAAAAATATACTTCCATCACGATCAGTATTGTCTTGAATTTTGATGTTCCGTTTAAAATATGTAATTTTCTCTTTTGATTGGAGTATAAAAAAAAGTTTCCTATACAGAGATATATTTTTCTTAAAATTTTGATAAAATGGACAACCAAAAGAATTCTCTTGTCAAAAATAAATAAATAATAAGAATAAATCTTATGCACAAGTAACCAAAAAAATTACAGATATGAAATAAATTGGAAAAATAAGATAGACAAATTACTCCTAGAAGTGTGTGAAGTCAATCATCGTCTTCATTATCTCCTAATTAAAAAAGTGATACAATCACACAAATATCTGAATTAAATCAATGAAATATAAATAGTGCTATTTACTCCATCCGTTTCAAAATAATAGTCCGCTACGAAAAGTCGTGTCATTTTTCAAATCAAAATTCGAATTTTTCCAATTTTTCGAGTGTGAAAAAATTCGAAAAATGATAGACTGAACTACTTACTTTTTTAAATTGAAAAATGACAAGAGAGAGAAAGTGAGACTATTATTTAGGAACGGAGGGAGTATAAGAGAAGTAAATAACTAAAGAGGTAATTCACATTTGGTGGAGAAAATAATAAATTTTCCTTTTCACGAGGACTGCCCTTTGTTATTCGAGAGGAATAAAATGGGACTCAAATGTAAGGATGGTTTTAAAACCCAACTGAGAGAAGCCGCCGTGGCTTAGACGGGACGGCTTGGCTAGAAAAACGGCTCATATGGGAAGAGAGGCCGTCACCGTCACGTGCTGACTGGCCAGTAAGCACGCGGATCATGCGATGTCACGCTACCCCCGAACTAGTAGTAAAAGAAGAAATGACAAGTAATCAAGGATAGACTACAAAATGTGTTTTCATTCTCCAAATTAGAGGGTGTTCCATTAACAAAAAACAAATTTTTTTTTTTAAATTACAAAATGTGTTTTCATTCTCCAAATTAGGGGGTGTTCCACTAACAAAAAATAATTTTTTTTTAAATCAAGACATGTTATTCTTTCATGATACATCACATAAAAACCGTGAAAAACCAGTTTATTCTAAAAACAACCTTAGCGGAATAACAAAAAACTATTTTTGATATATACTCCCTCCTCCCAATTTGTTGTCCCGTTAAGGGAGTGTTCCACTAAAAAAAAAACTATTTTTTTAAAAAATCGAAATAGGTCATTCTCTCACAATACATCACATAAAAAATCTTGAAAAACTAGTTTATTCTAAAAACCACCTTACTGGAACACCCCCTAAGGCTCTATTTGGATGACTGAAATTTTGAGTAGGAATAGGAATATGACTACCGAAATCTACTATCGCTCAACTTAAAGTGGTGAGTTTTGACCGCAACGCAATTCTACTTCAGCCCACCAAGTTTTGACTGATTTCGGGCTCGTCGATAAACTGCCAATTTAGGCAGGTGTCAATCAAACAGCTATTTTGACCCTCAAGGCTTCGACCGGTCCAATTGATCATAGAAGTTAGCCGCCATTTGTTCTATATCAAATTTTCTTGGGTGGAAATAAAAATATGATTAATGGGAATCGAATTCCTAAGAAGTTGATACCTGAAATAATTTCATTTCGATGTTGATTGATTTAGTAATCTTATGCGGGAACAATTATTTTGGAAACTTATTAAAGTCAACACTTCTTTTTCTTATTGAATAAGCCAGAAATCTGATATTCCCATAAGGTAAGGGATGGATCAGATTTTCACTCAATTTGGGAATGTGATTCCTGAATATGTCATCAGGAATCACATTCCTATTCCTATTCCTGTCTCTTCCAAATGTCGGAATCAGAAAAGTATGGCATCAGATTCCCGTTCATATCTCTTCCAAACGTTGGAATCATGGAAAGAATAAACCACACCCCCATTCCCCCTCGAGATTGTCACCATCCAGGCTAAGCCTGGGATTTCCAAATAATTCAGAAAACATAATCATTACTACGAGGGGTGTCAACGGTCCAGATTGGAGCAAATTGGTATGAATCTGAGGACCGAACCGCGAGTCACGGTACCAAGGAAAAGTAATCCGTGTCTCGACCAAAAGTCTACGGTTCAGTTCTGAACCAATCCATAACTCACAGTTTGGTTCACCATTTTATCCATGGATAACATTCCAAAAAAATTTGAAACAACCATTACTGCCGTTACATACCTATATATAGCATATTGAAAAATATCACCTACTGCCATCTAGACATTACTAGATTGCTACCATTACATAGCATTACTACCATCCATATGTATGAGTATATAATATTGAAAATTAAAATTGCAATTAACACTCTTAAAATTTATTTATATCACACTCAACCATTCAAGTAGAAAATTAAAAACAACTTATAATAATATATTAAATTATGATTATTTACTCAATATCACACACACCCACACCCACACACACACACACACACACACACATACATATATACTATAATTTGTAGTTATAAAATTATCATGGTAACTCCGTCTAGTCGTGCTTACACTCTAATTTTTTTTCCAGCCGGTCCCAAGCCTGGATAAAAGAAGAGGGTTGTGTGTTAGGTAGATGACAACTAGCAGTTAAAAAACCCCATTAGATCTTTATGACATGAATTCTAATATGATTACGATAAATGCTAGGGTGTACCCTTTAAGCGACATGTTGTGCCTGCCTTCGGGTGTTCTGTAAATCTCAGTAAACATGTAGCCCTTGATAGAGCTCAATGGAAAAAACAGGATTCATGTAGCCGACCCCAATTAATTGGGACTTAGGGCTTGGTTTGGTTTGATTTGGAAAACTATCACGGTTCGATTCAGTTTATCCACGGTTTTTTAATGAAAATACGTGAACCGAACCGCGAGTCACGATTTTTAAAAAATTTCAACCTGTGTCTGGACTATTAATCCACGGACCCAATTCAAAACCTACGGTTTGGTTCAGTTCGATTCGGTTCGGATTCACGGTTCATGAATTTTTTTTACAGGCCTAATCATTACACTTGCCATACTTTTTATTTCCTCCTTTTACCCTTCAAAACATTATTATTACATATATACTTACTCTAAAACAGAAAGGGTAAAAGTAGATTATCATTAGCTAATGCTCACTTAGTTTTGAAGTGGAAAAAAAAATACGCCATTTAGGACTCTACAAAAAGTGATGTTTGGGACCAAAAATTGGGGACGAAGGGATTATTTTTATGGGTCCTTCTATTGAAAGCGACTAGGCTAATAATAATTAAGATAAGAAGAAGACAAAAGAGAGACACACTCTAATGTTTTTTTTTTTTCCAGTTTTCTATACACTTTTACACGTTACTATGCAATTTTACATATTTCAATATATTTCTTAAACCTTAACGACAATTCAGTGAATTTTAAAAAAACTTTCCTTTTTACTATACCAAATAAAAAAACATTTTAGGACAACTGGCCAAATCAGGATACTTTTACCTTTTACTGTTAAATTTTTCCTTTTTACTACACCAAATAAAAAAAACATTTAATGACGACTGACTGGAGGACTTCGGAGGGGGTGTTCCACTAGCTAGTTTTTTTTCTTTCAAAAACTAGTTTTTCCAAAAAAAAAGAGATAGATCATTCCCTCACGATACATCACATAAAAAGGTGTAAACATAGACCAAGACAATTTTAAAACAAAACTCCCTTGGAACACCCAAAAAAAACATTGTCGTACTCCACTCAGAAAGAAAGACAAAAAGCCGTCAAGCGCTGGTGATTTTCATCACAAAAGTCAAGTTTCATCATTTTTATTGTTTGATACTCCAGTTCTACGAAGTTTCATCATTTTTATTGTTTGAACTTTGATGCTCAAGTTCTACGATGGGGTTCTGCTGTGCAGTTCGTGCACAACACAGTACTATGCACATTCGAGTTGGTCGTTGTTCGGATGGACAACTCAAATTTCACCTCAGTATCTTTGCATTTGAACGGTACCGTTCACTGTTGTATGTTAAATATGAAATCTAAGCCGTCCATTCAAGCAACGGACAACCCGGATGTACACAGCACGGTGCTAGACAGATATTATTTGATACTCTAAGTCCCTAGTGCGCCACAAGCATATTCTGTGATTGCCAAAATATGTTAACAAAATTATCTTTATCTTATAGTAATTTTTAATATTCTATATAGCATTAATTTTTTTTGTCTAATCAAGTACTTGAGATCTATCAAATTAATATCTGTATATAAAAAGCATTCTAAATTTGAAAATATAAATGATATTATTTTAATGTTATCATGTAGATTAGAGAGAGGATTGAGTGTCATCACTATGATATTTTTTTAATTTAGAACTTGAGAGAGGATATAACCAAGTTATCCTTTCGTTGAATTTCAAATGTCAATCGCAAGGTAGTTCACAAGGTAGTTCAGCGACCATCTCCTTGCCAAGCAAGCTCTTGCCCCTTTTTGTTCCACACTTGGACACTGGTGATGGAATATGGAAATACTCTTCAAGTTGTTAGGTGAAGATGATGTTGCCATCTGGTCTTGTAGTTGTCTTTTTTTTTCCCTCTTTCCCTTTTTTCGTTTTGTTTTGTTCATGTATGTTGTGACTCTGACATCTTAGGTTGTTGATTTAATGAAATTTCTCTCTTTATGGGAGGTCCAAAATAATAAAAATAGAAAACAAATTGTTCGCTCATTAACCACAATGGTTAAATAAACCAAAATGGTTTTTTTTTTTGTCTTTATTTAAAAAAATTTGCATTTGTTAGTTTTGCATCAATTTTTTTTGGTTTATTGGTTCATCTTGGCAAGAGAAATCTAAAAAGTATAAAATTATGATCAAAATTTTAAAAAATTCACAAAGGACAAAAATAATCCAAATTTTATTGGTTTATTGGATTATTTTTATCTTTAATCACAAAATTTTAAGTTTGGTTAATAATTTTGTATTTTTTAGATTCTTCTTGTCGGCACGAACTATTAAACCACAAAAAATAATACAAAACTAACAAATGCGGAAGAAATTTGAATAAGGGCAAAAAAAATTATTTATTTAGCCAAAGCAACAAGCCAAAATTCATAGTATTATTTCATTGTTTTATTGTTTATATCTCTTGTCATGTCAACGTGCACTTTTCCTTTATGTTTTTTATACAAGAGTTATTGATTTGTCACAGCTAATATAGGTACTGACGGACATGTGAGGCCCCCTCCGGATCTCGTTAGGATGATCGGATTCCTGTAATTTGAATGAAAAAATGAAAGACTAAATCGAGCATCTTCACATATCGAATGGAGCTGGTTTTTCAAGGGTCCACTCGTTTCTTTTTAAATTATTGAACGGATCAGATCATCCGTGTGGACCCGGAGTGGGCCCCTCATAACCGTCGGTCCCTTTAGCCTTTTGGTGGTTGTGTAAGAGTGGGACAACATTCGAAGCAAATTAACCTCTGTTATGGACGAGTTAAATAGCTCCAAGGAGTTGGCCTAGTGGTCAAGGCTTGGGAATTTGAGGTTTGCTTCCTCATAAGGTCTCACGTTTAGAACCTCGTAGGTGCTATTTGTTAGAAAAAGCTTTTAAAAATTTGTTTAGAGCAATTTATTGTATGTAATTATATTTGTTGATTAAATTGGTGGTTATTGGGTTAGTAATTGTAACTCCCAAATATTATCTTGTGTATTTAAGTGCCTATTATATGCAATGGTTAATTGCATAGGTTTGTTTTTCTATATAAACGTGGTTTGTCCACAAGATGAAGGAGACAGTTCTTGATGAAAATATTTTATCAAACCTATGAGCTATAGGTAACACACATACATTGAGATTCGTTGAGATATATGTTTATTGTTTTGAGCATACGGATGATTCTTGATTCGTGTGCACACGAAGCTTCCGTGAAAGTTCGTTGTATCTTGGCCTTGGGAGTAGAATGTCACATAATTCGGTGCAAGCGGGGACATATCTTCTCTTAAGAGAGCTCTTTATGCGTGCCTCGATCAATATAAGTTTTCTCATCACTCTTATTTCTATTATTCAAGTATGATCATATTATTACTTAGCAGTGTTGTTGTCTCCTATTATATAAATGTACAAAAATTCCAACGAGCATTTTCAACAATATAAGAGAAGATATCCGATAATTTTTCTGTTAAAAAAAGAAAAAGAAAAAGAAAAAAGGAGACCTTTTGGGTGCCGTGTTAACTTAACTTGGGCTAACCACTGAATTTTTATTGCTATGAACGATTAAAATTCCCACGTATCCGATTCCAGTGCTATAATGGATATAAGTTAGGAAAAGGTTTTTTATTTTTAAGAAGATCAGTTTCCTTTCCTATCTTCATGGTAAGTAACAAGCAAGAAATGTTTTCTACTTTTTTGTTCAAAAGAGAAGTTTTAGATATTAGGAAAACTCAGAGTTTTGTTTCCTAGTATATAATGAGTTTGTGATTGGAAAAGGAAAAGAAGTTACATGCATAGGTCTTTTTTTTTTAAATATTGAATTTCGTACGCATGTTATTTTCATTGGAAACCTTTAGCCATTAGTGGAAGTAGAGACATTCTAGTATTTGATGAATTATTGTGAATTTGTTGCAATTACAATCGACGTTACACTTAATTTAGTCTGATGAAATATACGTATAATCTCACGATTTTGGATAAATGTTATATGTTTCAGGAAAAAAGGACGGAACAGTTCATTAAGTTGCTAAAAGTTCATATACGATTATATGTTTTTGTGTTCACAGAATCAAATATATTGTTTTTCTTGGCTTTTTACTACTCGGTTCATCATCTACTAAATATGGAAGGTTCCATTTGGAATTAGAGGAAAAATTATTTTTTGCACATAACACAAAAGATTACTGATCACTTGAGAGATAAGAACTCCAAAAACGTGCATTTCAATTTGTGAGATCGGGAAAAAAAGTGGTTCCTTATGGGGGTTAAGACCACTGGCCAACATAAGTCTAGAAAACGATTTATAAGACTCTAAATGAAAGTGGGAAGTGCGATGTTGATAAACAAAGGAAGTGGTTCTTAGTAGGTTGTTGAGACTACTAGTCACTATACGTAGCTCCTAATAGAAGGCTACTGGTCACTTGTAAAGTGATTCCTAGTAGAGGGCTAAGTGGTTGTGGTAATGGGGTTGTTACTATGGGAGATTAAACTACTCCCTAAAAACACTCATGATACAATATACATGCGCATGACCGTAACGCGCAAACCCGATTAGAATCAAAACGAATTGCCCATACTCTGTGCGGGGTAAGTAGAAGTTTGGCTCAAAGACCCAGTTCAAGACTTGTAGTTCATTGTGGTGCCTTCAAACAAAACTTACATTCACTAAGTGTAGTTCAAAGCTGGAAGATACCTACACCCATTACGTAGTAAAAATGTTCACTATAATAAATATTGTTTCCATATTTCGAAAAGATTTTTAAAATTTTATGGGTGATTGATAGAAAAAGCTTTTAACAATCTCTTTACAACAATTTATTGTATGTAATTATATTTGCTAATTAAATTGGTGGTTATTAGGTATTTAAAACAAACTACCAAATTGTAAACCTCTTCAAATTACAACTCCTTCCATCATTTTTTATTGTCGACTATTCTATTTTGGACTGTCCCTTAATAAATGTGGGTTTTGAAAAGTTAATGGGTAAAAGTTGTGCAATTATTATTTTGCCGTTTTGAAAAGTTAGTGGGTAAAGAGTTAAAGAGTAAAAGTGAAGGATAATTTTGGAAAGTGGAGATAAAAGTTGATGTGAAAGGTGTAAAGTGGAGGTAAAAGTTTATGCGAAAGGTGTAATGATGATGTCTTTTTACTAAGTTGAATTTACGAAACAATCCACTAAAAAAGGGACGAATGGAGCAGTATCTTTCCATACACTAAAAAATGGCCATCTTAAAAATAACATTTTACAAAGCTCTCGCGAAAATAATATATTATTTCCAATTGACAAAATATAATTTAAAAAAACTCCCAAAACATCTTTGGAAAGCTACAATATAAGCTTATACCTAATTCTTTGAATTTAATTATATTCTTTGAAAGGTAATTGGAGCTCTTTTTTTTTTTAATTTTTATTATTGTAATTCATGAAGCTTATAAAATTCTTCCAAACTAAAGGAAATTGATATTGACACTTAGGAAATAACAGCCACTTCCATTTTGGAGGGCCAATAACAATTTGAGGAGTGCTATCGGTCACTAAAATAAAATAAAAATTGGAGCTTTATATCTCTCTCAAATTCTCAATTCTTTACCAGCAAGCAAGCAACTCTCTCTCTCTCTCTCTCTCTCTCTCTCTCTCCATAGAAGACAGGTATGGCTAGTTCAGGACCTTCATTTCCAGTGCCTCACAAGAAGCTCTCGCTAGATATCAAGGTGAGTCTCTTTCTCTTCCTTTTATCGTTTTCTTTCCTTTTCCAACTTGGTTTCTGGATTACTGTCGTTATTTTATTTTCATGTGGCACACGATTTAATTGTTTCCTTCTTTCTTTCTTCTTTACATTAAATCAGCGCGTTTTTATTGTTTTCATCTGAATTAAGCTTACAAAAATGGTGGATTTGGATGTTGGCATTATAAGCACACAACCTGTTTGCTTTAATGCCTGTTCTGTTTTCTTCGCACTGGCGATGGTGGAGGGCCCTGGAGGCATAGTTTTAGTTCCTGCAGTGTGAGTGTGAGTGTGTGTGTGTGTGTGTCACAGAGAGAGAGAGAGAGAGAGAGAGAGAGAGAGAGAGAGAGAGAGAGAGAGACTTTGTGCAACAGCCCTTCCTATATGATACAAAAGAACTCCATCACACCGAGTTACAAGAATATTCAGCTGTTGACCATCGGCTACACCTTCCGGCTTGAACAATAGGCCGTGACTCACCCTCCGTGGACAATCCTTGCGGGAAACCTTAGGTTTCTGGGGAATTGGATTCTCACCATTGTTTGCATTACTCATGCCGACATTCTTAGGGGAAGTGCTCAGTTTATAAAACTGGATGCAAATGATTTGATGTCAACGGCAATCCACATGATATGAAATCAATTTGCTACATGAATTAATGGTTGCAAGTACATTTCATATTATTTTGCAGGGCATGAGGTTTTCTTGATGAGTTTTATCAAAAGATTGTATATGCATAGATGTTTGTCAGGTTGATAACCTTTCCAAAGACCGAACTTTAATAAGTACAATGGGACAATGTTGGGAAGAACAAGTGACAACCATGCTGAACAACCAATGCAAAAACCAATTCAACAAACCAGTGGTGTAGCCAAAAATATTCTTTGGTCGGGACAGTGTGAACCTCAAAGTCAACAACAAAAACTCCATAACAGACAATTAGAAGACAATGTGGAGCAACAAATCTCAAAACTAATAAATTTCCATAAGCAAGTATAAAGTACCAACAGTTCTTACAAAATTTTCCACAAGCAAGTAGAATACACAAGCTCCCGATTATTGTAAAGATTCTAAAGAATAGTATCAACAAACTAACCCTCTTCAATGCTCATGCAACACATAATTCACACCAATAAAATTCTTAATGTTATATATTTTTTGGGGGTGCAGAGGGAAAGTCTTACCAATTTTAGTTCGAATAATATGGGTCCGACACAACCCACCCAAAACTTGATGGTTGTTAGTGATGTGGTGATGGCTTGTGTTGCGTTGTGAGAAATGATGGGGAGTTCAGGTTCACGCGTATTTCATGTGAGTGCCTCATGCGGTCATGCCTGAGTTGCTCTGCCACTGCAGACAATTGAACTAAACTGCTATATATCTCGTTTCTTTAACCCTTCTACTTGCTCACACCCAAAAATAGGAAAACCAAAAATGAAATCACGAAGGGGTGACCAGTGGCGGACACAAGATTTCTATCGCGGGGGGACCATATCATATATATTCATAAATTAACATTAAAATATCATTCTTATATATTAATAAAACAATTTTGAGGGGACCTTTCTTCATAAGTTTTACAAACAAAACCTAAAATATAGTAGAAAAATTTGGACAATTGGGGGGTGAGCAGGGGCCCGGGCCCCCGCTTGCAACCCCTTATGTCCGCCTCTGGGGGTGACTTTGTTTCGTGGAAGCAAAGCCAATGGAGAAAGTTGCATCCTTTACTTTTAACGAACATGATTTGAAGTCACTGGATCTCCAGTAGTTTAATTATAGAGTCACACACATGTAGATGTGTGTGGAATTTAGTTGTGATGACATGGAGTTTTCAATTCTTAATCCATTTACTTTTAGAACTCAGAACTTTGCATCAAAATGTTACTATTGGACCTTTCTTTGTGAATTGAACATGGTAGCTTAATAGCTTTCCAATTTATGCATGGCTACCTGTGGTTTGATTGTCCCAAACCTTTTTTTTTTTTTTTTTTTTTGTGTTGTCACGAAACCAAACTGAGATGCTTACCTTCTTGTGGCAGGAAATAAAACGGAGAT
>JADGMU010000250.1:0-72051 GCA_016920895.1 Vaccinium myrtillus | reverse complement strand
ACTTAATAAAATTTATATACAACTTTAAGGTTTTTTTTTTTTTTTTTTGGTTGCTCTGGCCGGGCGGTTGCTCTACCAACCTCCCTCGGTTTGCATAAAATGCATTATATGTAAATGTATTACATTTAATCAGTTTCGATCCATAATACATTCAAATTTAATCCAAATAATACACTGTCGAATAATGCACTACACATTGCAATGCATGTTGCACACTCCACCATTCACCAATCCCTATAGTGTATAGAGGTGTAGTACAACATCTCAATTGTCCACTCAACAATTTAATGGTTTGGATCTTAAATTAATTTTTTCGGAGAAGAAACGAAATCTAACTATTTAAAATATTTTTAGACAGCTGAGATGCTGCACTGCAATCCTCTAGTGTAAAGCACAAACTACATGTAAAGCACAAACTACATGTTTCCAAATCCATAGCTAAGGTCTCACCACATGTAGTTGATGTTACTAGTATTTTTGCCTCAATAATCAATATATAGAGAGAGTTTTTATGTTACTATCCCATTCATGTAAAAGGAAAAGATTTGATGTTACTAATACACAAAAGGAAAAGATTTTTACTAATACACATATATATTGATTGTACAACTAATACACAAAAGGAAAACATTTTTACACTCTTTTTTATCCTTCATTCTTATGCACTGCTTTTTTGTCATTATTCACACGAAATTAATAAACTATCATTTCTTCTATATTCACATTTCACATATGGGTGGAAATTTAATAATTTCAGGTGAATAAAGGCAAAAAAATAAAATCAAATCAAATTGATAGATAAGAGCTGAAAATCATTTCCTTATTGAGAACTGCTTGACATAATACTCCTTTCGTCCCATTTTATTCACTATGTATTGTGAACTCATCTTTTTAAGTAGACAAGTAATTAATTAATGCATATCTCCTTATTCATTTTGAGTAGATTTTAAAAAATGTCCCTCTTTTTTTTTTTTTGTGAAAATCATCTTTTAGTCATTTCTGCGTGTACGTAGTTTACGGAAACTTAACCAAAAAAATTCTTTGATCGCTTTACAAATAACGCAAATATTTTGGAACATCACAAAATGAAAAGCAAACAAAATGAGTCAGAGGGAATAATAGAATATTGCAATCTTGGGTGGGATTGTAGTCCCCCTTAGCCCCCCAGTGAATCACGATTGCCACGCCCAATAATTCAATTTCATTGACTCTGTCCTCCCACTTGCTTAGCTGAGAGCTATGGCAGGAAAATTTGTCCGGAAACATGGAAAATCAATGACACAATACATAACAAGATAAGGGATGGAGTATGGGGAGTTTCAGAAATATATCGATATACTTTACAATGTCATTGAATATTTGCAAACATTGGAGAAATTAGTCCGGTGTCTAGGACTCAGACTCGAGGGTTTTCTCCCTCTTAAGTCTCAACTCTCTAAGTACTTCGATTCTCTGTGTCAGCAACTCTTGCGGCCACTTCACTCCACAGGCTATGAAATGGTTGCGAGAGGGGGCTATAGAAATTTATTTGAGGCGCTGGAAGCTGGTCCGTCAAACCCCACGTAACCAAAAAAAATACTTAGATATTCCATGTGTGTTCTAACTTCTATAAATAGCAAAGCATTCACTTTTATCAAAGCCCATCACAGGCACTAGTCTCTCTCCCTCTGTCTCACTCTTCTTGTGTTGTTGCTACAAGAACAAAGTCTACAAAAGGCTTCTGATTTTCCGGGCCCCTCCCTGTAAGTTTCTTAATTCTCTTAATTCGTTTTGTTTCTGCAAATCACATATTGTCCCTGGCGTTTTAACTTTTGGCTTATAATTACATAATAATGTAAGAGGAACCATCATAGAACGAATGGAAAACATAGAGGATAGAGAATACAATTGAGTGACTAGACCTTTTCACCTTTATGCCACGTGATGCTCCAGCTCCAGCTACAGCTACAGGGCCTACTCTATCATACATTTATATGAATTCAACTACTAAGAGTGTGGCTCTCATGCTACACAAACGTGTGGTGGAGAAGGCACTTGGAGCGTAATAAATTATAACCCCTCCATTTGTAGATAGAGGTTGTTTTTAAGAAATAATAATTGTCCTTAGTAAGACTTGAAACTAAGTCCTTGATAGCGTTGATTTAACATGATATCTTGGATATGCCTCGTATAAAGTATTTTCTCTTGAGTGGTGGTACAATTTCGAGATCATTTGTAGAAAAAAGTTATTATTTGCTCTTAGAGCACCGTCACAGCGGGGTGCTCCAAGAGCTTTCTCTACCAAGCGGGGTGCTCCAGGAGCCTTCTCTACCCCATAATGCATGTGGTATATATATGCAACATAGAATGTACCATAGTTCTTCTCCCTACAATGATAAAAGAATTTCTCGAAGATACCCACCTTCTAAACTGATTTTCTGACTTGAAGGGTAATTTAGGAAGGGCAGAAATGGGGAGAATCTCCATCCATTTTTGGAGGATTCTGGTCATATATTTGTGCTGGGTAGCCATGGCAGCTGAAGCAGAGTACAAGAAATACAAGGATCCAAAACAGCCCATGAATGTTCGAATTAAGGACTTAATGAGTCGGATGACATTGGCGGAGAAGATTGGCCAGATGACTCAGATTGACAGAACTGTTGCTTCCGGTGAAGTCATCAACAAGTACCTTCTTGGTAACTGAACATCTCTAATTCTCTATCTTTCTATCTTTTCTTTTCTTTCCTTTTTTCTTTTGGATTTTTCTTCTTTTCAAAAATGGCTGCTCCACAAATTCATTCTCGCTGTGATTTAGACCCGACGGGTCCACTACGTACAATGACGTGTGGACCATCACGCATAAGTTAGTTTTTAAGTTGATGTATTCTAAGAGAATGATATGTCTCGTAAATCGCAACAAGTCGGTTTTTGAATTTAAGTCAGGAAGTTGAACAAAGCCTAATAGTTATTTACTCCATCTTAAACATATTTGATATATATTATAGTTTTTAAAAGTTTGAAAATGAGTTAAAAACTGTGCAATAACTTATCGTTTGGGCGTCCGATTCAATTATCATCGGATCACCCTGATTCCCATTACTCAATTTTTTGAATTGGATACTCACTATGTCTATAAAAAAAAAAAAAAAAGTGCATTACAAAAAATTATGCTATTTTAAAAATTCAATAATTTCTTTATATTTGTCGAAAAATAGTTTAAAAATTTGTGGGCATAAGTGTTTAATTTTCAATCCAAAGAATGACTCAATCATTCTAAATGAATCGTCATTGTTTATTTTAGTTTTTTGATAACCCTGCGACCGGACCAATTTGCGCACAACTCAACTAATTTCAGGATTCTAAAGTTAACAATCGGACAAATCCCATGAAGAAACAAATCGTCATCATGGAACACACAAAGTATTTCGTAATTTTAAAAAAGATTGACGATAATATCATGCCGGGTCGGGTTCGAATTCAATCCAATCCATTGACATGTTTACTCTTGAATGTTTTTATGTGGTTGTGAATTACTTATAATGTGGTGATATATAGTATTATAAATGGGCATGCAGGGAGTGTGTTGAGTGGTGGAGGAAGTGTTCCGGCAGAAAAAGCGTCAGCCCAGACTTGGATCGACATGGTAAATGGTTACCAAGTAGGTGCACTAACGACCCGTTTGGGGATCCCAATTATCTACGGAATTGATGCTCTCCATGGCAACAATAATGTCTACAAGGCTACTATTTTCCCCCACAATATTGGTCTTGGAGCTACTAGGCAAGTGTTTAGTACATACATATACAATCATCTAATTATTTATACATTAGTTGAAAAATCATTTTTAAAAGAAAAATGTTAGAAACAACCCGTTTGGTGGTCAGAAGAGGAAAAAAAAAAAACATAATTCTTGCGTGGAAAAATTAAACTCTTATACAAAAGAATTTAACTTTTATCCAAAAGAGTCTAACTCTTGCCCAGAGGAGTCCCCCTTATCGAACACCCAATGGGTTGTTTCTAGTCTTTTTGAAAAACGAAAATCTTTTACGATAGCTAATAGCTACTGCAAATCACAAGCTACAAAATAATAGTAGATCACATTTTCAATTTTGTGTGTTCAACCTAAGGGATTAATTTCTGCCGATTTTCTGAACAAAAATTTATTTTTTTTATATACTTATAGATGTCCGATCAAGCTAATTTTTATGAATGGATATACTACTCTGCGGGCCCTACATTATATATGAACTGCTCAAATTACAAAATATAAATGTGGTGGGGCCCACAATGGCTGTGTACTTTTCAATGCTGGCAGGGAAAATTTTAACTCGTTTGGATATCGATGTCTAAATTAAATCATCTTAATACATGCTTATAAATTTGTGTATTTCTATAGTGACATCCGATCATGATTTGATGAAACCTTTATCCTCACTAGTGATAAGTACTGATTTTTGTGAAACTGATGTTTCAAATGGGGCTTTTGTTTGTCAACCAGAGATCCTGAACTAGTCAAGAAAATCGGTGCCGCAACGGCTCTTGAAGTCAGGGCTACAGGAATTCATTATACTTTTGCACCTTGCATTGCGGTAATTAATTAATTACTGAATAAAAATAAATTTCAAAGACTACAATTTGTGTAAAATTATCAATTACTTCCATTAAACCTAACTGATCAATGTATATCACATTTCGCGCATACAGGTTTGTAGGGATCCAAGATGGGGTCGGTGCTACGAAAGCTACAGTGAAGATCATAAGATTGTTCAGGCAATGACTGAGATCATTTCAGGATTACAGGGAGAAATCCCTGCTAATTCCCGAAAGGGTGTCCCCTATCTTGGTGGCCAGTAAGAATTTCATAATTTCAATCGCTATTGCTTGTTTATACTTTGTATTAAGCATGTATATGGCATACGACATACTGCTTTTATTTTCTAAAATTTTAAAAATCATAAAAAAAAAAAAAAATCAACCTCCATGACTAATATTCATCTCCCTTCTCTATTTTCTATTTGTGTACTCAATATTGATTGTATTAAATATTTGTACCTATATCACGTGTTACAAAATGTCCAAGATTTGGGCTTTCTATGGAACAACAGTCAACTTTGACTGCTAGCTGTGAGAGATTTGGAGATTTCTCTAGTAGTGTCTTGACATTATTCTTTCCATTCTGGATGATGGATAAGTTTGACATTGATTGTAGACATGTGAAAGCAAAATGGACCACCCGTTCCTACTTTGTTTCCCTTGGAGTAATCTTCATTTTTTTTTGTAGTGAAGGGTGTCCTGGCTTAATTTACGCTCATCTCGGATTAATCTCTAGAGTCATTTTCACTTTTATACGTAAGGAGATGTGGCCTTAAAAACTAGAATCAAACTTGAAACCGTAGGACCACTGAGCTAGTAGCCTAGTTGGCCAAAGTCAATGGGATAAGATTCCCTTCCTCCCCGTGCATGGACCTCACAGGTTCGAATATCTCCCATGCCATTGCTGGGACTTGTGTGGATTTGTGTAGAGGGCCTTTGGCCAACTAGTCGCATAGGTGGTGCTGTGGTGACGGTTTGTCCTCTCTAAACAGTAGCTATTGCTCAACTGGACTTTCCACAACGGGTCGGGAACTCCAATGGTCACGCATATGGGGTAGCTACGTTGATTGCCCTTCTCACCCTTTTTGCAGTTCAAAAGAAAAAAAAAATTAAAACCTTATAGAAGGAACAAATCCTGAAATCTCATGCCAAGACCATGTGATCCACACTTTGGGGTTTCCTTATTAATAGATTGATTTTTATTTTCTCCAACTCGATTGGTAATATGCATTATTCTAACTGGTTTGAGAATGAAAAACAATCATAAAGCCCTATTCAGAGCAATGAAATAAATAAACCAGATGGATAAGATAAGCCTAGCTTCATTGCCTTAACTTGCTAACGTTTCTAGTAGTTTCCACTTAAATTGTTCCAACACTTCTTGTGCATGGATTTTTTCTTGACAACAATCAGCATTGCTAATCATAATTAGTGTGAGATTTGAACCGCAATTAAATGCATGATAGTACATGGTGTCTACTGTCTACAACTGTCAACAACTAAAATTGCTTGTGCCATGGATTACTAAACGAATTCAACGTTAATGCACGCACACGAACTTTTATTCGCCAATTTTAGCGCAGATTGCTCTGTACATGATCTCTAATGATTTCAAAACGAATTTAGAATACAGAAAATCATTTTTTTTTTTTTTGAATTTATGATACTCTTTAGTACTAGAATCTTTTGTTAATTTCCACTGGTTTCCACATTTGTCACTGTAGAACAAAGATCACGGCCTGCGCTAAGCACTATGTGGGAGATGGAGGAACAACCGATGGAATCAACGAAAACAACACCGTAATAAGCAGGCAAGGATTGCTAAGCATCCACATGCCCGCTTACCTTAACGCGATTGCCAAGGGCGTATCAACCGTAATGATCTCCTACTCGAGCTGGAACGGAATTAAAATGCATGCCAATCATGAACTCATCACCGGTTACCTCAAGAACAAATTACGCTTCAGGGTACATAAATAAATTATCAACGAAGAAATAAATGTACATTTGATTTTTTTTTTTCTTTTCTTGCCATGTTTTGAGAAGAGTAACTAAAGTTGAATTTGGATCGAAAAATTATTTCAGGGATTTGTCATCTCGGATTGGCAGGGGCTTGATCGGATGACAAGTCCACCGCATGCTAACTATACGTACTCTGTCCTAGCAGGAGTCCAGGCCGGCATTGACATGGTCACTCCTCATCAACTTCATTGTTTTCGTGCTTTACGTAATTTTCAAAGTTGGAAGATTTTCACAGATTTTAAGTCAGGGCTAATCTGATTGCGGGCTTGTTTTTCAGATCATGGTTCCCTTCAACTATACAGAATTCATCGACGTTCTAACCTATTTGGTTAAGAAAAACTTCGTTCCAATGACCCGGATCGACGATGCAGTAAGAAGAATATTGCGAGTGAAGTTCACAGCGGGCCTATTTGAACACCCATATGCAGATTATAGCTTTGTTAACCAGCTGGGAAGTCAGGTACAAGTCTACACCATATCCTGCCAAAGATTTTTTTTATTTTTTTTTCCTTACAGAAAGGGTAGAATTGTCAAACTTATGGCTTGAACAGGAGCATAGAGAATTGGCGAGGGAGGCAGTGAGGAAAACCATTGTGTTGCTGAAGAACGGTAAACCGGGTGAAAAACCATTGTTACCCCTTCCTAAGAAGGCAACAAGAATACTTGTTGCAGGGACTCATGCGGACAATCTTGGTAATCAGTGTGGTGGGTGGACAATCGCATGGCAGGGACTCAGCGGCAACAATCACACAATTGGTACCTCATCAATAGCTCATACATACATCTATACGTTTTTTCTCCGGTCTAAGTTTTAGATTAGACGGAGTAGTTCAAATCTGGACTACTCATTGGTATAAAGTCCCGTTCCAATGCCATTGACTTAAGAATTTTTAAGTCGGCTTAAGCTGTCTTTTCTCAAATGTTTCCTAAAATATCTGGGTAAAAGTCATAATTTTACCCAATTTCAATTTCTCTTGTCGAGACAAACCTATAATCGTTAAAAGTTTAATGCAAAACTATTAAAATCAAAAACATCTTTGAATAAAGACGAAACTAATAAGAGTTTTTTTATTAAATCCTTAAGTCAGTGACACTGGAACGGAGTCATTGGTTTACATTTGCTTAGAAATTTTTACCAATAAGAGTTTTTGATTAAATTTAAACTATTGATTGCAACAAATGAATGGCCTAGATTCGGGTTGTCCCGTCCGGTCTACGTTAAGGACCGGAAAAGATCAATTTCCCATTGCATTCATGCATTTGAGTGTTTTTTGCCACATTGGGTTGATCATGTGACTTTATACTTAATTGGATAACTGTGAAACATCATGACTTGTTCTTTATTTTCCCGTGCAGGAACCACAATCTTGAAAGGCATTAAAAAGACTGTCGACCCGACCACTGAAGTAGTCTACAAGGAAAACCCAGATCGCAAATTCGTCAAGTCCGGCAAATTCTCGTATGCTATTGTTTTAGTCGGAGAGCCGATATACTCGGAGACATTTGGCGACAATTTAAATTTGACAATCCCCGAACCAGGCCCAAGCATTATAAAAAACGTGTGTGGATCGGTGAAATGTGTTGTTGTCCTTATAACCGGTCGCCCGGTCGTGATTCAACCGTATGTTTCCATGATGGACGCCCTTGTTGCCGCTTGGCTACCGGGAACCGAAGGCCAAGGAGTCGCTGATGTTTTGTTTGGGGATTACGGTTTTACTGGGAAACTCTCTCGAACTTGGTTCAAGACCGTCAATCAGCTCCCGATGAATGTCGGTGACCGGCATTATGACCCTCTGTTCCCCTTTGGATTTGGACTAACCACTAAACCAACCAAGACACAGTAAGAGAAGTCATTGTGGATGGAATTTTTGGTGCATTTTGTTGATTTTTCAATTGTTTGAAAACCAATTAGACCTATGAGATTGTCAAGTTCAACTTGTGCTAAACTAGATCACGTCTGATCAATAAGTTATTGCTTAATGAGAAAGCCAAACTACTCGTTATTGACTGGACTGAAACTCATTAATTCAGGTGAATGCTATAACCAATCATATAGCCCAAACACAATCTCAAAACCACTTATTTTATCAATTTTAAACAATTCATTTGGACTGCTTGAGAAGGGTAGATCTCGCGCAGCGGTAAAGCCGTAAAGCTAACCCACTGTGGCTTGTCGGTCACGGATATGATTTTCGTAAACAGCCTCTCTGCTTTCTGGGACAAGACTGCGTAGATCAATCTTTCCTCAAATCCCGTTTATACGAGAGTTTCGTGCATTAGATACGCCCTTTTTATTTGGAACACTCGACTCGGTAAGAGAAGGTCAGGTCAGACGCATCACGGGTTTGATTTCCGAAAACAACCTTCCAGCATAATACGACTTCATACATCAATCTTTTCCCAAACCCGGCATATGAGAGGGCCTTTGCACCCCCAGCCTTTTCTTCTTTTTTTTTCTTTTTTGGTTTTTTAGACCCTCTCCCTCCGGCCTTTTTTTTTTTTTTTTTTTTGGTTTTTTAGGTCGAATTTTAATAATTTCATTTACTATTAACTTTATTTATTTAATTACTCATTTAATTTGGTCTATTCAAATTACATTTGCAAGTAAATTATTTTCTTAAATTTACATTTAAATTTGACTTTATATTTAGAAACTTTATATTATTTTATTTAGTTAATTAATTAATTTGTCTTAACAATGAATAATTTAAAAAACAATGAATAATCTAAAAGTGAATAATATTACAATCACACTTAAACGTAAATAAATATTACAATCACGTTTTAAAGTGAATAAATATTACAATCACGTTGACAACGTTCAGCCCTAATCAATATTGCCTCCAAATTGTGGTCCCGGCACGACGTCTAGTATGTTCAACCACAATTGGACACGTACATTATAAGTAAAAGCCCATTCCCTAGCTTCATTCGACACATTCTGCCACCACCACATTGGGATGGGTGGTACAGGGAAATGAGGGCGCAAAAAAAGTTGCACAAAGTGATTGTTAATACGGGCAATAGCTATTTCTTGGCGCTGTCGGACTGGAACTGGAGGGGATCTCAAGGGCAAATGAGTAAAACAACCTATAACATTCTCGTCAAATGTGTGTAGTACAATGTTGTACCCGTGATGCGATGACTACTCCCAAAGTCATACAGTCCATCCAATTTGTAGATTCAGCCGTAGGCGTCCAACAGCTCAGTGACTCTAGTACATCATCTGCCATATTTTGTACTGGATAAACCGAATTGTAGAGAACTCTATTTTGATTAATTTCTTGGATAAGATCATATCGCACTTGAGCCCATTCCTCCTCAGTGTCATAGATTTGCGCAGCTATTGCCCTGAATCCACAATGACCATCAGCTTTGACGTCTTTGGTGTGAGACATATACTGCTGAAATTGCCAAGGTAAATGCTGAATGTAGTGAGCCCCCTCCCTCTCCCTCTCTACCCTCTCCCTTCCTGCATTTATCCCTTTCCCGCTCAATATGGATGCAACCCTAGATGATGGAGTAGATTTTTCTGTACATGAGGGTATGCGTCATCCACTCTGCTCAACTTTTCCACCAGGTCGACGTTTATGTTTTGTATTATACGATGGCCCTCGAACACTGCTGTTAGATGGATATGATATATTAACAAACCTGCTTATCATATGCTTTCGCATACATGGATCCATCCCATGTAATATGTCAACCACACGAGATGTCTCGTCAGGTTGTTCTCCCTCGGCATTAAACCCGTCCGCGTGCATAGAGAGCCTACTCCAATGAGAGTGGATACTGGATAGCGGAATAGGAATGCCCATGGTACGGTAATCCCTCAGATCGTGCATGCATGGCAATCCGTGTGTTGTTTTGATCGAACAACCGCAACTGCCGCTTGGGAGGGGGTAGGCGTCTGCGGCGGATTCTAGCTGCAAATCGATCAACTCCATTGCATACAATGAAATGCGACACCTTATTTCATCAAAAATGGCGTCACGTAAATGTATGTGGTGTGGGATGTTGAGAGATTTCTCGAAGGACTTCTTAATTTTCTCAAATTGATTTACCAACATATTCTCTATGCCCTCAAAAGATGTTTGGAGCGATGACATGGTGGTACCCCCCAAATACTTCTTTAGCCTTGCATGTGCAGATTCGGCCCTGTAATAGAATAATACACTTTGTTTAAAATAGAAAAGTTTAACTAGTGTAGTACAATATAATGCAGAAAATTTAACTCGTAAAGTTATAAAGTCACTATACCTTTGAGTTGATTTGCTTCCGAGGTGCATACATGTATCTGTCCATGCTGTAATAAATCGCTCTTTGTACGGCCTTAACCATGTATCCGCAAGATAAGGTATGACACGGGGATATTGGCTATACTTCTCGCACATGGCAACCCACTTTTCTTGGTAAGTCGAAGTGCAAGATGAATGAATAAGGGACTGCCATAATTTGTTAAAGTTTTGATACTCGGAATGCCCAAGCACAGCGCTGCAGTTCTTCATTACGCACTAATTTATGTGCCAAATGCAAAGGATGTGACGTGCCATGGGGAAACATGTTTCAATGGCGTTAATAAGTGCCAACTCCCGATCTGTAACAAACACCAATGGCAACGATGCCCCCTTTCCAACCATCCACTTCTTTAAGGTATTCAAGGCCCAGGTACATGTATCTTCCCTCTCATTATTAAGATATGCGAACATAAGAGAGTAAGTTAGATTTGTGGATGTCATACCCACAACCTCCAATAGTGGTTTCCGATACTTATTCGTTTTGTACGTGACATCAATTACCAACACAGATGAAAAGTTGACAGATAGCTCTAGACTTGTAGGATGAACCCAAACAATATCTGTGATTTCATTGGTCTCTTGATTTGTCCTAAAGTCATGGAGGTATCCTTTCTCAATTAATTGGTGTAAGACATACTGAGTTTCAGTTAGACCGCCCCGTTTGGCTTCCTTGTTTGTGAAGATAGCGTTGTAAATGCTTTTAATTCCTGTAGTGTTTGACGGATCTTTTTTCTTCAAAATACTAAGAATTTCACGAGGTGCGGTGTTGTTGGCCATCTCGACCACAAATTGTTTCTCCATTGGTTTTAGCCTTGATGGGTACTCGTGACCCTCAATATTTTCTGCTGGTTCATGGTTATGGAGACCACAAGAAACCCTTAAACCCCAATTGGCACCGTCTGGAGGTATTGGTATACCTCGCAACGCCAATGGACAGTCACATTTTTTAGTCCCAGTATTCCTATGCAAGATTTGCCCTTCAACCCCACGGTGCGGTCTGTACTTTCCTCCTCTCTCACAACCAAGAATGCACTTCGGCAGCTTGCCGCCTTTTAAATTAGCAGATTTATTAATAACTACCACAATACCGTTTTCGAGACCAACTCTCTTCGCCCAAGCTAACATATCTTCTCTACTTTCAAAAACCTATAAAAAAAAATAACGAATGTGTATAAGTAAAACGAATATGTATAAATAATATATATGTATAAATAAATGACGAATATGCATAAGAACAACGAAAATAACTAACCTGGTCAGTGCTAAATTCGGGTGTATAATCGCGATTGTTGTAGGAGATGCTCTCCTCACTTGGAACAACATTCTCAGATGACCAACCATCTGGATCGTAGTAGCCATCCATAATGTTCTTCGATGAATGACGAAAAAAGAAAGAAAAATATTGGGAGATGTTCTGTGAATGTATGTATGAAGTAGTGGGAGACTTAAGAAGAGAAGGTGTGAAGTAGTAGAAGAATGAGTAATATAAATAGATAAGGCATTGGGGGGGCCAGGATCAAAGATATGTCTCATAAGCAACACGTGGTAAGGCATTGGGGGGCCAGGATCAAAGTAATCAAGTAAAAGAGAAATAAAGTAATTAAAAAATGAAGTAAATAAACAACATTTAATAAATAAAAGAGAAAAAAAAGATATTAGAGCATATTATAAAAATATATATAAAGAACGAGAAGATTTATTAGATATTAGAAAAACAAGATATTAAATAATTAAAAAAGAGAAATAACATATTAGAGATTTATTACTTGCAAATGTAATTTGAATAAATCAAATTAAATGAGTAATTAAATAAATGAAGTTAATGGTAAATTAAATTATTAAAATTTGAACAAAAAAAACAAAAAAGAAAAAAGAAAAAATGTAATTTGAATAAATCAAATTAAATGAGTAATTAAATAAATAAAGTTAATGGTAAATGAAATTAGTAAAATTCGAACTAAAAAAACAAAAAAGAGAAAAGAAAAATGAATTTGGGCCGAGAGAGAAATTCGAACTAAAAAAACAAAAAAAAAAAAGAAAAATGAATTCATTTGGGCCGGGGGAGGGGTGCGGTGTCAGGGGGCAGGGGGGAACGCAAAGGAATTTTCCCGGCATATGCGGCGTGCTGAATATATGCTTTTTATGTGAACTGCTCGACACTCTCACATGACTCTGTTTTTGGATCTTTTCAAAAAATAGTGATTGACAGGAGTGATTCGTGGGACTGACTGACAAGTGAGATTATGAGGATGTAATTTCACCACGTTTATCATTTTTTATGACCACGTGTCTGCCGGACTAGCTTATCTATACTTCGAGTAATTTTAAGAGATTAATCTTATGGTCCACGATCGGAAATCCTATTTAAAACTAGAACAAAACTCTGTGCGGACTAATTCTAAATGATATCATATGACTAATGATGGAAAGAAAAGGATCGGAAAAAGAGTTTGCACTAAATAGTAAATACTCATACTTCAATTACAATATGAAAACAGCTAAGTCTATCTCATATTCACTTTGGGTAGGGGTACAATCTACAAAAAAAAAAATTGGGTACTAAATGGGTACCACGTGGCCGAGCCTATGTGGTATCCGAACATTGCATCTGGGCCGTCCAAAGGTATATTGGACGTCCCATATCGAAACCCTCTCTCTCCCCTTTCTCTCTCGTATTTCTCTCTTCATAATTCGGACAGTTCAAAACCGAAATGGACGGTCCAGATCGCACGTGCAGGTGCCTGCTTGGCACTGAAAAATTGCTCTACAATCTAAGGGCAGGGCATGAGCGACGGCAGACCGTGAGCACTAAGTATTTTTTGAAAATATTTCAAACTTCTAATATTCCCTTGAATGTGAAGCGTAAGACAGGATTTGAGAGCGAGAGCGCCAGAGCGGATGTTGTAATACCTTAAGATCGAATGTGCATTTTAGACATATTTTTCAAATACTTACTTTTCAATGGTTCAAATCTGAGTACGTAGACCTGTCGTTTAGGTTCAATTTTTCCCTTCATTTTCTTAAAATAATCTAACAATTCAAACACAAGTAGAGCAAATTAAGGAGGAAAAGGACAGTAGATTGAATAAATCAACACTAACCAGAGAAATAGGTTGTAGATTTGTAACTTGATTTGGACAAAATAGTAATTTGTTATCTTAGCAAATTATTGCGTGTGTAGCACACAGAAGACTTCCTCTCATGGTTCATGCCCCGAAACTTTCGGTCTCTACAATCATGAACTCATATATGTACAGATTGACATATGACCCGGAATAATCTATCCTAAATTTCTTACAGTTGATATCAGAGTAAAAGTACACAATTTATAAGAATTATAGTTTTGCGTCGCATTAGTTTCGATTTTACATTAGTCTTTTTTACTTGACTTGAAACTAGTGTCATGAAAAGACAAATTGCAAAGGGTACTATAAATAATGAATTAGGTAACCTATTGCTGTAAGCTGTGTAAGAACTTACAAGTTATGTCCTTGATTGCTAAACATGTAGTTTCCTTGATTATTAATGAAACTGATGTAGCAAATTCTTATACATAATGTGATTTTCAAACCATGCACACGGAACCGCGCCTTATTAGTGGAATAATCTAAGTCACAACACGTGAGCATGAGCAAAAACGAGAGTAGCAGCGTGAAAGAGTCTTATAGAAAGTTTTTAAACTACTGAAATTTGTGAGAGCAAGAAGACGCTACAAGAAAATTAAACATTGCCCGCATTTCGTGTGGCTAAAAGTTTTTGTCCGTTTTTGAAATCGAGTCGTAAGGCTTATAAATGAAGATACTCTCCTTTTGAAGATAGTTCAACGGTGGTCCGACACGCTTAAATTCATACCATAAAAAGCTACTTTCTAACCCCTTCAAATTTCTAGCATGTGAGCATGATTGGGGGAGGTCATCAAAATAATGTGACAATGCAATTGGCTTTATATGGGGGAGGCCTTATTTCATGTCGTGGTCTCTGACAAAATGTATGATTACAACCATATGCTTGGACTCTAACTAGATTTGGGCTTCTAAATACTTCTTTCGTCGCATAAAATTAGTCCCTTATTTCCTTTGTGTTGTTCTACAATTCATGTCCTTTTACGGAATTTAATACCCAAAGTTTGATGCATTTCCATTCTGCCCATTTTTAGCACCTAAGTAATACTTATGACCAAGTAATAAAATAATGGTACGGGCAATTTTGAAAAAAAAAAATTGTACATGTATATGTCTGAATAAAAAGTTGAGGTCCCTAAAAGGACAAACTTTTCGACACGGAGGGAATATTTAGCAAGACAAATTTAGGATAATCTAATTAACTACCCCAAATTATAAGTTCGATTACGATGGAATTTAAATAGCATGTTGATTTGATCAATTATTCCAAAAAAAAAAGTTTATTTCGTTGTGGCACTTTCTTATTGGCAACCTCTTCATCGACCATTAATTATTTGCGCGATTTAAGATTGCCCTCCTAAGTAAACAAAGTATCTTGAATAGTTTGTACAAGAAAATGACTTTTTAGCATTTTTTTTTCTTTTTGTTATTTTTATCGTAATCAAACACCACAAAAGTGTCTACTTTTTTTTTTTGGCATTTTCTATCATTTTTGCTATAATCAAACACCACAAAATAATTAATTTTCTATCATTTCAAGTTTCATTTCGAACCGCTGAAGCACTACAAGATTGCAATGCAAGGAGTCCGAATGGGGTTTTTTTTTTTTGATCGGCAAGGAGTCCAAATGGTTGGGATTAGGACTGGAAAGACCATTTTGCCCCAAGCTAATGTTACTTATTGAACCACTTAGGCCTTGTTCATTTTTACTTCTTTTTTAACACATTTTGGTTTTAGTTTTGTTCATATTTGATCGCATTTGCTAGTTTTATGTCAATTTTTTACATTCAGTGATTTGTCTCGACTAGAGAATTCAGAAAAGTTCAAAGTTATGACAGGAAGTTGAATATTTTTTGAAAAAGGCAAAAATGCATAAATACGAAAAAAATTGAATAAAGACAAAAACAAAAGTGTAAAAAAGAAAAGAAAAGAAAAGAATGGGAGTATTTTTTCACCCCACACCCATCAGAATGAGATACCTGGAATAATTAATTAATTATTTTCTCTTTTCGTTTGTCTCACCATCTCCAAATTCCCAAAACAGAGTGTCAGTGAGAAGGGTGAATTAAATTTTAGAGGGGGAGGACAGCTGCATAATGATGGGACCGACATTTACTGTCCTCTTCACTTGGAAATACGTATTCTTCCTCAAATTCCAACAACCATATATTCTTATAATCTTTTACTATTCTTTTCGTGACGGAATTTTTCTTGGGTTCTTAACTTGCTCTCCTTCCATAGTTCCAACTCGAGACAACCGAGAAGGAACAAAAAAATGCAGAGGATTCCCACAATTTCAATGGGCATTATTCTCATGGAAATTCTGGTAATCTGCTGCTGTTGTGGGATTTCTGTTGCAGAAGGAAAAACGCATTACATGAAATACAAAGATCCCAAACAACCCTTGAATGCAAGAATCAAGGACCTATTGAGTAGGATGAGTTTGGAGGAGAAGATTGGCCAAATGGTCCAGATTGAGCGCAGTGTCGCATCGGCTGAGGTTATGAAGAAGTACTTCATTGGTAAATCATTCTTCACTTCTCTGTGTTATTTGTATTTTCAATTTCGCTGTGTGTTCAAAAAAAAGAAATGAACGGAATGTGAAACTCATATTACAGTATTTTTAGTTACTAGTGTGAGTATTGGGTAGAGTCTCTCTCTTGGGGTAATAAACGAGCTGAATGAGTTGTTTGAGCTTGATTTGAAAACTTGATGAGTTTTGAAATGTGTTTAAGCTTAAGCTTGTTTGTATGAGGAGACGATCTCGAAGGAGCTTTAATCAAGCCAAACACGAGCCAATCTCGTAGCTCGAATTTTTTGTTCATCCTAAGCCCAACAAACCGAAGTAGATTGAAGTGAATTGCTTTGTACAAGGCTTAATTTAGCTGTTACGAATCTCACATAATTCATATAGTGTCCCATTATTCTGATTCATTGCTTAACATCAAATAATAAATACATATTGCTACTTGTTCGGAAAACATGTGAGCGAAATGTTTTGTTTTTTTAAATATTATAACCGGTGTCCAACCAGCTTGGGTGCGCCTCAACTAATTTAGGGGCGTTAACAACCGGGCAAACCTCCAGTGACTCTAAGTTTGGAACATTTGGCTTCGTGACATTCGACTTTACGAACTTTGGGGCAAGCACTAAGAACTTTAGGGAAATATTGAACTCACACTACAGTTTTTTTTTTTTTTTATGAATGAGATATTGGTCAGGCCCTCTATGCCTCTCTTTTGGAGAATTCCTTTAGTCTTAGGAGGCCTCAGGAATGAGCCTCCAAAGTTTGGCATTTCCAGCATGTGTTTATTTGGGGCCCATCACACAAAGCATTTCCACATCTTCCACTGATAGCTGCATATATAATTGCTGGGTATTTTGGATTTCACAACCTATCAAGTGTTTGATGTAATACCAAAAAAAGAGGTCTTTTCCTAACGACCCGAATGATGGTATTCCCCCGCCCCTAAACCAATTGAATAAATCATGGGTTTGAGTCTCTCTCTCTCCCCACTTTCAAGTTGCATTTTGTTGGTGTCTTGATTGGTTTTAGTGAATGTTTTGAGAAGGTGTTTTGAATGGAAAGTTTTGTTGGTTGTCCAATTTGATGGTTTTATTTTTGCCAGGTGATGAGTCAAGCATCTCATGTTAGCATCCTGTTCAATTTCTCTTATCTAGTTCGTTTACAAAGTATTGTGTGATAATCAAGTACCTAAAGAGTTTTGGGAGAGCAAATTTACAGATAACCATGAATTTTGTTCTGTTTCGAACACTGTAATTATTGTTACTTTTTTTCTGAAGGAAGTGTACTGAGTAGTGGTGGAAGTGGTCCAGCTAAGCATGCCTCGGCTAAACAGTGGATCAAGATGGTGAATGAATTCCAGAAGGGTTCGTTATCAACTCGTCTAGGAATTCCTATGATTTATGGGATTGATGCTATTCACGGTAACAACAATGTTTACAAGGCAACAATTTTCCCTCACAATATTGGGCTTGGAGCTACAAGGCAAGTAGATAGTCATATAACTAATATGCTTGAAAATGTCCTCGGGTTACCATTGTCTTGAGGCACACTGTCGCATTACATATGCATGACTCCACCCATTCCGAACTACTTGCCATATGTATCTGGGAGTATTCATGGCAGCATGCTGCGTTGGTTGTCTGGTACTGTTAAGAAATGGTACTGCTGAATGATTACTTGATTCGGACACAGTGGTTACCATTTTAGTTTACTCTTAGCCTAATAATAAACGCGTACGAACAAAAGTGCTCACAAAAAATGTCATTGTCATGAGCTGTTGGATATAAAATGAGAAGTTAGAAATCTTAGAAATTCCTACTTCAGATGCCTTTAGTTGTTGACTAAACATTGCAAATTCACAGAAAGATCATTTTAGGTTTGATTAAGAAAATGCTATCAACTGAAGTGTCATCTGTTTCTGATAACCACGATTGACTCCTATGTTGTTAACCAGGGATCCTGAACTAGTCAAGAGAATTGGGGCTGCAACTGCTTTGGAAGTTAGAGCTACCGGCATCCAGTATGCTTTTGCACCATGTATAGCGGTATTGAATCATTAACTGATTTTGCTTAAGTAAATTAATTAGTTAAAATAGGACTAGCTACCATCCTCAAAATACAGGTTTGCCGAGATCCAAGATGGGGACGGTGTTATGAAAGCTATAGTGAAGATCACGAGATTGTTCAAGCAATGACTGAGATTATACCCGGATTACAAGGAGAAATCCCTGCTAATTCTCGGAAAGGTGTCCCCTTCATCGCTGGCAAGTAAGTCTCTTTTCTTCTCCCAAATAAGAGACTAATTTATATTTTTAAAAGAAGATCTAGCTATGGGAATTGCAGTCTCTATTTTTTTTCCCTGTAAGTGAAACCAAAGGCTGCGTTATGATTTAAATCTCATAAGAAATTAGCAACCAAAGATGCTTCTAATGATAGCTTGATGTGTAGTATCATGTCGAAATTAGTGCAGGACTTCTAAACTAAATGCTACATGGTTAACAAACTTATATACTATCAATGAGCGTAGCTGAAACTAGAATTTTCACAATGATGATTTCCTGTATCGAGATAAAATAACTAACTAGAAATGGCCCCATTTGAAGGTAAAATGAGGGAAGTCTATTGAGACGGTATTGTTATCTGAATGTGGTCAACCAATTTACTTGCCTCGGGAAAATAAGTAGGCCAGGGAAAATACAGTTAAGCCAACAACAAAAGACATGATTATTCTTAATTCAGATACAAATATGACTTTGAATCGAATAAAGGGATGAAAGAAACTCATAGTAGGTGGTTCCAAATAGTAATGATTAGGACTAGATAACAATTGGATAATATGCGGTTTATGAAACTTTGCTAGAAGATTTATGTTGGTCCACAACCATGCTCTGCCTAACAAGAAGTATGCTGCACGCGAGCCTGTGGTGATATGTACCATAGATGAAACTACTACACCTCTTTATCAAGTTCAGTGACCACCACATCTAGCTCTTGAATTCATGGGTATCACAATCAACTTTGGCTACTTTTGACTTGTCATGGTTCCCTCACACCTCATGGTCCAAAAACCCTTTTTAGCTTTCTTCTTTTTAAATCCAAACTGCTGCCCTTCAGTCAATGGTTCAAAAATCATTTTAAGCTTTCTTCTTTTCATCTCAAAACTGGTGCTCTTCCATCCACTTGTTTTAGATCTAGTTCAAGTATTCCAGACTGGTCCCCTTAGGTCACTGCCTCGTTTTTTAACTTCATGTACTGTTTTATTGTTAAGTGACAAAAATCCGTATCCATAGCTACTCAGCCTAAGGGTTCACATCACACCCGTAGTTGAGACCACATATAAAGTGAAACTTTTTTACCTTTCCTAGAAAGGCTGTTCACGTCAAGGAGGTAGGTCCCAATTAGGCCGGTATCTGGTCCCATTTTTCTTGAAGTGACCGACAACCAAAGATAATTTGGTCGTCCTTGGACCACTTAATTATTTTCCATGCATTATCTAAATATTGACCTAACAAACGAGGTGCATACTGATACTGGGTGCTCAACATCCTTTAAGTCTCACCCCTTTGAAATGCATTTACCTCTTCTTTGATTTCCGTCTACCCCTTGCCAACGATACTACCATCCAACCCGAAACCTATTGTAATGATCAGCATATTTTGGAGATAATTATAAAATAGAGATATGCAGCATATGCTCTACCTCTCCCCTACACATACAATCCTTGATTCGCACGTGAAAAGTAGATAAAGGATCCATAACATTAGGATCACAACTGACTAGGTGCACTTAAAGCACAAACAACGGGGCAATCAATACGAGAGTCTTATCCAAAAGCCTACGAATGGTAACATGCTGAATTACTCAACTCAAAACTAATTGGCAATGAGGGAGATGCAGTGAGACTCATATACTAGTTTTTGAGGTACAAAGTAACATCGGTAGGGAAAAAAGAATGTAATTGAGCAATGCAAGACAAGCTCTAACATTCCTAATACGAAGTAAACTTGTAGTGTACTAGAGAACAAGTAAAGAACGAGGAAGCAAAGGTAGACAGCTAGTGTGTGGTCCATGCTTGCCCCCAGGTATTGACCACCATGGCAAGCATGCTCTGAAAAGCGCTGGTTTTTTATCACCACAGGTTTTGCTTTGTTCTCTCTTAAGAATACCAAAAGCTACAGTCCTCCCATCATTGCACATAGAAACAAGAACTCAGAGTCCAACTTGTGTATCATTGTGACAAAGTCAATGTCGATTATCATGAAAGAAAAAGTGATTTGCTCTTGATTACTCTTGTACCACGCTATGAAAGAAAAAGTGATTTGCTCTTGATTACTCTTGTACCAGCGTGTTTGAATATCTAGCCTCTAGGCATGTGTGTGTGTGTGTGTGTGTGTGTGTGTGTGTGAGAGAGAGAGAGAGAGAGAGAGAGAGAGATTCCTAATTTATTTAAGCTTTGAGAATATAAATAACCAATGCTACATTCTTTCTAAGAAATTGAACTTTAATCCTTAAGATAAGTTGGTTTTGTATTGTCATATGATATGGCAAAGGAAAGAGAATACCTAATCAACAGAAAAATGTCTGTCGTATACGCATCCCACATAACATTTAAACCGTTTCGTGAGGAGGAAATAAGGTGCTCTGCTGTCTTTAGCGTAGAGTCATAGACTAATCCTTCGGGGAACAGAAAGGGCGGTTGTTGAGTAGGGAAATGACTTGAAAAAGGGTTAAGCCACCAATTATACCACTCAAGAGAGATATTGTTATAGAATTAGTTTGTGATAAAAAATTGAATTGTTATAAATTGGATAGTAGGAAAAAAAACTGGGTGGGGAAGGTCTGCCTCGCCCTCTATTCTCCCTAAAGGGGCTTCGTGATCAGGTTGTCCTGTTCCAGTTTCAGAACTACAGCTTTGCTTCCACCGACTCACCAAACTAAGTAGGCCTTATTTGCCACATGGCCCACATGAAGCTTCAAACCATTGCTTGATGAACTCTTGAACTTGGCACTATCTCTAGACATCTGTTCATCTGTTAAAACTATTGTCAGTGCATGCTACTCACAGAGAGTAACTCCATAATTGATTTCAATTACCTAAACTCCAGCATTCCTTTATTTTTATTTGTCTTAAGAACAAAGGTTGCAGCAAGTGCTAAGCACTATGTGGGCGATGGAGGCACGACAGAAGGCATCAATGCCAATAACACAGAAATAAGCTGGCATGGATTGCTAAGCACTCACATGCCGGCCTACTACAACTCCATCATCAAAGGTGTGGCAACCATTATGGTCTCTTACTCCAGCTTGAATGGCGAAAAAATGCACGCTAACCGTAATCTGGTCACCGGATTCCTAAAGAACACCCTTCATTTCAGAGTAAATGAGTTTACGTCTATAATCCATTCCCCTTTCCGTCTCTGTTATGTTGAAGTAACTGTACTGAAGCAACTCACATCAAGTTTTGAAACTGGTTCAGGGTTTTGTCATCTCAGATATGGAGGGGATTGACTTTATCACTAGTCCGCCTCATGCAAACTACACCTACTCCATCCAAGCTGGAATTGAAGCTGGCATTGACATGGTAAGTCATGATCAGTAATATAGGAAGCTCTGAATTTTCCACTATGGTTCTAGAATAGGGATAAATCTCATGAAATTTTGAAGGACACTTTTACAAACATTTCCAGGGTGTTTTACAACTCTTGAAAAGCTTAAGAAGCTAACATAGACATGTCAACTATTTTTTCAAAGCTCTAAAATCTTATTTTGTCACTCGTAACTCGTTTCCGTTTGTGTTTTATATATTTACACTGGGAAACAGTTCTATCATGAACACATAGACAGATCATAATTCGTTAATATCTGTGTATAGATAAAACATGTTTTGATTTTGTACTACTGAATTCCATTTTCCATACTATTTTCCGACCATGGTGCATATATAGGTTTCCTTTATGGTTTCCACTTCTGTATTGGCAAATATTATTTGGACTACTCGATGTGGTTTCTATGGAGCCTAATTTACTTACTACTCATGCAGTCATGGCCTCGTTACAGGTAATGGTTCCCTTCAACTACACTGAATTTATTGATGGTCTAACTATGCTGGTTAAGAAGAGGATCATAACCATGAGCCGAATCGACGATGCAGTGAGGAGGATTTTGCGGGTGAAGTTTGTGATGGGCCTGTTTGAGGAGCCATTCGCTGATCACAGTCTTGCCAATCAGCTAGGAACTAAGGTCAGTGTCTAAGTCACATTGGATTTTCATGAGTGGAGAAAGAGGGAAAAATTTATTATCCAGTTGTGGTGTTTAACCAAGCAGGAGCACAGAAAACTAGCTAGGGAAGCAGTGAGAAAATCGCTCGTACTGCTGAAGAATGGTGTATCTGCGGACAAGCCATTGCTTCCACTTCCTAAAACGGCATCAAAAATACTTGTTGCAGGCAGCCATGCTGATAATCTTGGCTACCAGTGTGGTGGGTGGACAATGGAATGGCAGGGAGTCGCTGGCAATAATCTTACAACTGGTAAACTGACAACCATACTCTATATTCCATCTACAACCATCTAAGCTAGTCTTCCCCATTTTCTACCGCCAACCCTGAAATTTTCGTTCTGGGTTCTGAGAAGAGACACAACTCAACCAGCGAGGCCTATTTTACCTTGACTCGGATACGAGTATCAAAACAGTCTTAGCAGATGTGTGTCCAAGTGTTGGGCTTTCCTAAACCCTTACTATCAAATATGTATTGAGATGTTGGGTACGAGCCTGCATCTATGTATACACATGTTGAACATATAATTATACGGCATACAGTACTATATCAAACATAACATCAAATAAATTTTGAGGAATCTCATTGAAATACAACAAGATTTAAGAAACAAGGAATTCCTATCTTTCAGCTGCGCTAGGAGTTTTTACTACAAAAATTTAAGACTAAAGCATCTAATTTCAGTAATTTTGGTTCTAGTGCAAGACTCTTCCCACACCGTTTTCTTTTTTTATCCACTGAGTACAAATCGGGAATAGAAGAGTCTGTGTAATAATAACAATTGAAGCCAAGATTAAAATATGGTAATATGTAATAATTCTGAAGACTTGGCATTGGCAACCATGGTAGATGCAGGGGCGGAGCCAGAACTAAGTGTCAGTGGGGTCAAATTCTTAAAACAAAATAATAGAACCAAAAAAAAAAAAAAAACACCAAAATGCGAAATAGAAACGAGTTGAAATAGATATCTATTAATAACATATAATATCATTTACAATTGATCTCCTGAAAGATACACTAAAATGCCAAACAAAAATTGGCTTAGATATACAACCTATAACCGCGTCCACAACCGACCACAAAAAGCTACCCTTGAATGCCAACAAAAAGTAGCTAATCAGGTATCGATTTAAAACCTGTAACAGCGTTTACAAGTGACCCCGGCGATTTTTCATATTTTGAAATCGTAGTATAATAGCCTCATTTGTGATACTATTAAAAATCTCTCTCAATATACACAATCAAGTTATCATGCAACCATTGATCATCCATTCGATTACGAAGTCGATTCTTCACAATCTTCATGACAGAAAATACTCTTTCTACTGTAACTATCGCAACAGGTAAAACTAGAGCCAAAGTCAAAAGCCTGAAAACCAATGGATACCCTATATCTCTACGGGTCTCAACCATCTTTTGAGAAACAGCACCAATTCCTTTCAAGTTTGAAAACTCGACACTAGACCACACATCAATGATGAAATTCTCAAGTTGATCCGAAAGTGCAAAAAGCTCAGTACCGGAGAAGTCTTTAGGATAAAATTCAGTTAAGCGGTTCAACTTTTGGTTGTCAAAACTTGCAACTGAGTTGGATGGACTTAGAGATGCAACACAAAGAAGCAACTCGGTGTTTACCTCATTAAAGTGATTATTTAGCTCTTGGAGTTGCATATCTATGACAGTATACAACAACTCGACGCAATTGGGTGTGGTAAGGAGGGTAAGTAGTGGTGAAGAAAATTAGAGAGTTACAAGGAAAATTATTTGGTGTGATTGGTCAGTGCAAGGAGGAGTGTTAAGGAGGAGGGCAAGTAGTTTTTTTTGTTTGAACCGAGGAGGGCAAGTAGTTGGGCAAAAATACCATGTACAAGGGGCAAAAATACAAAATTCCACAAAATATTATACATATCTTATTAAAATTTGACACCTCAGTGGGGTCAAGTGACCCCGCTTGACCCCCCTTGGCTCCGCCCCTGGGTAGATGCATATAACATTTGCTCCAAGTGACATGACAAAGCCATTTTCATTTGCAGGTACAACAATCCTAACTGCTATAAAACGGACAGTTGATCCAACAACAGACGTAGTCCACAAAGAGAACCCCAGCTCTCACTACGTCAAGTCCGGTAGATTCTCCTATGCCATCGTTGTAGTAGGTGAGCACCCATATGCTGAAGGAAACGGCGACAGCTTGAACTTGACGATCCCTTACCCTGGTCCAAGCACCATTAAAAACGTTTGTAGAGCTCTAAAGTGTGTTGTTATCGTTATCAGTGGCCGTCCGGTCGTAATTCGACCGCATCTTGCATCAATCGATGCCCTTGTAGCTGCTTGGCTTCCGGGTACAGAAGGCCAAGGTGTTGCTGATGTTTTATTCGGAGACTATGGATTCACTGGCAAGCTTCCAATGACATGGTTCAAGAATGTTGATCAGCTCCCAATGAATGTTGGGGATCCCCACTATGATCCTCTCTTTGCATTTGGATATGGACTCACCACCAAACCAATCAGAGCAAACTAATGGTGGAAATCACAATTCTAAATGTGAGTTTGAAAATTTTAACAATTGTGCACCAAAAATGAAATATACCATTCATGGCATAAGAATGCATAAAATACTTGTAAAGATTTCAAGTACTTCTCTTCAATGTCATCACATAATTTTTTTCTCCCATGAATCGGAGAAGATTTAGAGCGCCTCTATTAATAAGTGCATATTTTGAAAAGTTAATGGGTAAAAGTTTGCACAATTATTATTTTGCCTTTCTGAAAAGCTAGTGGGTAAGGAGTTAGTGGGTAAAAGTGGAGGTTAATTTTGGAAAGTAGAGATAAAAGTTGATGTAAAATGTTTACGGTGGAGGTAAAAGTTGATGTAAAAAGTGTAATGATAATGTCTCTTTTGTAAGTTGAATTTACAAAAGTTCGACTTAGTTTAACAAAATTCTAAGTAGTTTACTTGATTAACTCCAAGCTAATAAACAAAATAACAGTTTAAACTCAATCAGAGAACTGAAGCCGAAAATGAACCACTTTCATTTTTACATACAATTGTACTTTAATTTGACAGGGTCAGTTGCGTATTTCCAATGCGTATTTCCATTCATAATTTAGCACTAATATTAATACTTCAATGGTTAGTATTTAAGATTTCATGGAGTTAAGCGATCCACCAGTTGCATGTGGCATTGCCACCACTTAGCAATGAGCTACAAGTCCATGCCTTCTAACCAGGAAAAGTAGGTTTGCAAGCAAAAATATCATCTGGCCGTACCTACGTCCTGCTCAACCCATTGATATTGAAACTGTAACACCCGCTCTGTTAATTATCATGGATTTTATGCTGTCTTTTTTAACCAAATCTCACAATATTCTGTTGGATCTCTTAGACAAAGCGATATCCACATAATCAATACATGGACACCCGTGACTCTATATACACCGATTGATCCTTCATTTTCCCGTGAAGTACATACACCTCTGTGCCAAACCATGTAAATTTTTGTTCTTGTGTTTGTTTATTCGCTTGCCTTTGTGATCCTTTCATCCTTATAATGTTGTTATAGATTGATTAGTATGCACATTTCGTGCAAAAGTATCACAAAAAAGTCTTGAAGCAAATGATGAAAGGTAGTAAGTCAGATTAATTAGCTTATTTCTATGTCTGGTTATTCTCCTTTCCCTCCAAAACAACCCACAAATTGAGATGGGTGAAAAAAAGGCCTGGGATTCCTAGCGTATTGCATAAAAAAGGCTGGGGAAGGGATTGTAAAGACTAGTTCGAAGTGTGCGCAATTTAACCCGAGACGTTCTCTATTATAAAAACAAATTAAGATAGGAGGTCAATGATTTCGAGTCTCTCGTCCTGTCAAAGTCAGTACAACGTACGAAGAGGTGAAGAAAATTAGTGATGTGAACAATTTTATGGGTCCCCCTGTCAAAAACGAACAATTTTCTGCACTTGACTTGACTTTGGGGTCTTATATGCCATCAGTATTTTTTTTTTTTTTTCCCACCCAAAATTTGGACTTTTCTAGTTTATCTCAGTTACTGGAGTTTCAAGTCTACAAAGGTCAAGCAAAATATCAGCTTGCCTAGAACACAACACTCTATTAAAGCGCTGGTATCAGCAAGTTCAGCATTAAGATTCCAATCACCACATGAATATGGCACTCTTAAAGCCCTTCTTCCTTGTCATGCACGTAGTTTTCCTCTTGGGCTTGCTTTATGGCTCTCCTTTCGTAGCTGCCTTCGTGCGACGCGGTAACGAGACTGACCGTGCAGGCTTGCTTGCCTTCAAGGCTGCAGTAACCAGTGATCCCTGGGGAGCTCTGAACTCGTGGAATGAATCCACCCACTTTTGTCAATGGATTGGTGTAACGTGTGGCCGCCGACACCAGAGAGTCACGATGTTAGGGCTCGATGACCAGAAATTGGTTGGGTCTCTTTCACCTCACATTGGAAATCTGAGCTTTCTCAGGGAACTACGGTTGCGCAACAATACCTTGAGTCATGCAATCCCCCCTGAACTTGGCCGCTTGCGAAGACTCCAAAGGATATCACTACTCAATAATACGATGACGGGTGGAATCCCCGCAAACATAACGGGTTGCTATAACCTTGTTGTCCTTGAATTTTCTCTCAATAGGCTGACAGGGGAAATTCCGCCGGAGCTGGGTTCGCTAACTCTTCTGGAGTGGTTGGCTCTTGGAGATAACAATCTAACAGGAGGAGTGCCTTCTACCTTTGGGAATCTATCTTCTCTTACAACACTTTACGCACCGCGTAATCTTATTAGTGGGATTCTACCAGATGCTCTGTGTCAATTGAAAAAGTTGGAAGTTCTTTCGTTGGGAGAAAACAATTTGGTTGGTACCATACCTTCTTCAATCTTTAATATATCTTCTATCACACGTTTAAATTTGGTATTGAACCGAATTCAAGGAAGTCTTCCCTCAGAGCTAGGAAATACCCTTCCTAATCTTGAATATCTTGCAGTTGGTCGCAATTTGTTAACTGGATCCATTCCTAGTTCACTATCTAACGCCACCAAACTGCGTTACTTTAATGCTAGGTCTAATAAGTTTACTGGAAAAGTTCCCCCTCTTAAAAAGTTGAATAGTCTTGAGCTCTTAGGATTACATTATAATCATCTGGGATCAGGGGAAGCAAATGACTTGAGCTTTCTCGACTCTTTGATAAATGCCACCTTATTGTACGACCTAGGGCTCAGCATGAACAATTTTGGAGGGGTGTTGCCCAAATCCATCGGCAATTTGTCCACTAACTTGGATGGGCTAACCTTTAGGGGCAACAAAATAAGGGGAAACATCCCAACTGGGATAGGGAATCTTGTCAATTTGCAATCTCTTGGCTTGTCAGACAACTATTTAAGTGGTAACATTCCTGCTGATATCGGAACCCTTCAAAAAATGCGGTTGTTGGACCTCAGCAATAATAAACTCCAAGGTGAGATCCCATCATCTTTTGCAAATTTAACTTTGTTATTGTATCTCTATTTATCTACAAATAATCTTTCTGGGAGCATCCCTTCACATATAGGGAAGTACCAATTTTTGTTGGAGCTACTTCTTGATCATAACTATCTTAATGGTATCATACCCAAAGAAGTTGGCAATCTCTCATCATTGTTGTATCTAATCCTAGCGTATAACAATTTGAGTGGTTCCCTACCAATGGAAATTGGACTTCTGCAAAATCTAGAAGCATTGGATGTTTCCGAGAACACGTTGGTTGGCAATATTCCAAGCTCTTTGGGTAGTTGTGTAACGTTGACATCTCTAAACATGGAGGGGAACAAATTGTGGGGCAGCCTTCCTTCAACTCTAGCTAATTTGAGAGGTCTCGAGGAGTTAGATCTTTCTCACAACAATCTCTCTGGAAAAATCCCAGACTACTTGGAGGGCTTTGTCTTTTTAGAGAAACTAAACCTGTCGTTCAATAATTTTGAGGGCAAAGTACCAGAAAGAGGTGTATTTAAGAATCAAACTGCCATTTCTATTGAAGGAAACAATAGGCTTTGTGGAGGCATACATGAATTGCAACTACGCAGTTGCAACCCCCAAAGGTCCAGAAAGAAAGTAATTACTCTGACCATGAAATTAATTGTTCCAATATCTTCGGTTGGGCTTCTAGGGCTGCTGGTGTGTTTCCTTTATCTGTGTTGCTTTAGAAAGGCAACTAATGCTCCATCCTTCAAATTCCTAGGAAACTCATTTCTGCAAGTGTCCTACCAAAGTCTACTTAAAGCTACTGATGGCTTTTCGCCACCTAATTTGATTGGCGTGGGTAGTTTTGGTTCAGTATTTAAAGGAGTCCTTGATGAAGGTGGAAAAGTCGTTGCAGTGAAGGTACTTAACCTTCGATTTCGTGGTGCTTCCAAGAGCTTCATAGCCGAGTGTAAAGCCCTAAAAAGCATTAAACATCGAAATTTGGTAAAGATTCTCACAGCATGTTCTAGTGTTGACTACCAAGGTAATGATTTCAAAGCTTTGGTTTATGAGTTCATGGTGAATGGGACACTAGAAGAGTGGTTACATCCAAATGACGATGACAGTGATGCACGCGAGGAGTCGAGGGGATTAAACTTTTTACAGAGGTTAAATATAGCAATTGATGTCGCTTCTGCACTTGATTATCTTCATCATCACTGCTCCGAACCAATAGTGCATTGCGATTTGAAACCAACCAACGTTCTTTTGGATGATGATATGACTGCACATGTGGGTGATTTTGGATTAGCAAGGTTCCTACAGGAAGCCATGTCGAGTTCATCTGCAAATCAATCAAGTTCCATTGGCATAAGAGGATCTATTGGTTATACTGCTCCAGGTAATGTACCTCTTGCGCTCTTCAAACATTAACAATTACCTAGCATAAAGTATAGCACGTTGCAGAATGTGACATTGGACTTTTAGTCTACTCATAGGAGTTAAAGAGAATAAATATAGGAGTTAGATAGAATAAAAGCTAATCCATATTTTACCAATGCCAATGCCAGTAATGATGCAAATGGACAATCAAGGTATGCAGCTAACTCATTTGTACGTAGTATAATGATTTCTTGGAGGACCTAAAACCAATTGGCAACAGGTGGAAGCCTTTAGATTATATTTAACCAAGCTTGGGAGGCTTAGGTGAGCGATATGAGAAAAAATTCAATACTCCCCCTCACTTGCACCCCGGTAGCACGTGGAGGCATGGATTGAGGAGGTGAGGGAATTGACACGGACACTTGATCACTTGAGGTGAGGTTACCTTGCACCTAGTATGATACCATATTATATTTCTTGGAGGGTTTGGAGCTAAAACCAATTGGTTATAGGAGGAGTAGCCTCTAGGTTAAATTTCTAGATTATATTGCAAAGAATTCATTAAGATGGGTCCTAGTAAACCTTTCTAACTATATACCACAAAAATCAAATATTATTATTACACATATTAAAGACATAACTGTTAACACATTACCATGCTCTGATATGTTTCAAATCAAGCATCATCCTAAGTTAATTTGACTAAGTATTGTTCACATTCTACAGAGTATGGAACGGGAAATGAGGTGTCAACGTCTGGTGATGTGTATAGCTATGGCATCCTTATGTTGGAGATGTTCACTAGGAAGAGACCTACTGATAGCATGTTTACCAATAGTTTGACTCTCCACAACTTTGCTAAGATGGCTCTACTTGAACCACTGGAGAGCTTTTTTGATCCAACATTGCTTCCACAAGGACAAATGGGTGAGGCAAGCACTAGTATCAGTAGCATTGAAAATCAAAGCTCTCTCAGCAGTCGCAAAATTCACGAGTGCTTGATTTCACTACTTCAAGTTGGAATTGCCTGTTCAGAAGAACAACCAGTAGATCGACCAGACATGAATGAGGTTGTCACTCGGTTACATAAGATCAAGAACACTCTTCTTGGAAGTGGAGTACGTGGGGGTAGAAATTCTAGAATAACAGTACTGTGATCATGAGTAGGTATGGCCACTTGCTTACTCTCTTAAATTTTCATTTTTCACTGAGACTATTAGATTTCTTCACTAGTCAAGCTGACATTCTTTCTCTATAGATGCTTAAACACATAAGGCCTTCCACAACTATTCTACTTGGCCTGGGTGGTCACAATATACAATTTGAAAAATAAGTGTTTTATCTATGCTAGCATTAGCTGCAGCAGAAGGGGACGATTTCTGTTCAAGACAATGCCATTTGCTGTTATAAATGAAAGGAATGCTTCATCAGTCATTCATTCAACTTTTTGTTCATTTATTCCTTTAGCTTTGCATAATCAGAGCCAGCTTAAGGGCAAACCCCAAAGAAGCCTGGGCTTTAGGCCTACAAAAAATGATAAAAATAGGGGCCTCCAATTTTTAGGACCTTATATGTTTGTATTAGACCCATGTAGTTTTTGTCTAACCCTTCAACACATAAATGATGAATTTTGAAGTATTATAATGATTGTTTATTTCTGGATAACTATATGTTTGTATTTTGTAATGGTAAATCTTTTGTAATGATTTTTATAAAGACTCCCAACTGACCGACCTTTGTCGCAAAATATAAAGTGGGCCTCATTTAATGAGTTTGCTTTTGGCCCCCGGAATCTTTAAGCCGGCTCTGTGCATAATGAGTCACTTTGATAAAGTACCAAGAAAACTAATTTCAAATATCCTGTAGCTTCTTATCTTTGTGTCCATTTTTAAGCTTTTCATCAGATTCCATCCACCATTTTTGTGATCTAATTATTACTTCTTTGTTTTTGTCCTAGGTTTCTGAGGTGTAACTGATGATGTTCAAGATACTTCTTGACTCAACAGCTATGTGATGCTTCATATTGCTTCTCCTTTATGTTATAGACTTAATAGCAATATACTACGCTTTTAATTTGTCTCCAATTTGCAACTTCCCTCATATATGTATTTAAATTAATAAGGCTTGGCTTGCTATGATGAACCTGTCTTAACTCTTGTTAATGCTGTAGTTTAAGTATGCTATATATAACATCTCGTGTTTTCTGTATATGAATTATGTTTTCCTGAGTCATTTAAGTAGCTTAATTGCATTTTTGGGTGTAGAAATTACTCCCTCCGTCCCTTTTTAAATGTAGACATTTCCATTTTGGGTTGTCCCTAAATAAGTGTGTGGTTTGAAAAGTTAATGGGTAAAAGTTTGTACAATTATCATTTTGCCCTTTGAAAAGTTAGTGGGTAAAGAGTTAATGGGTAAAAGTGGAGGATAATTTTGGAAAGTAGGGGTAAAAGTTGATGTGAAAAGTGTAAAGTGGAGGAAAAAGTTGATGTGAAAGGTGTAATGATGATGTTTCTTTAATAAGTTGGATTTACGAGGTAACACATTTAAAAAGGGACGGAGGGAGTAGTATTTTGTGGTCTTTGAAGTAATTAAATTGAGATAGATGATGAAGTATATGGTATGCGAAAATTTTGTGCCGTGTACATAGGTCCTGTTATGGAGTATATAATCTGGATTTTAAACAAAAGACCATAAAATTTTGTGCCGTGTACTGGTAAAGTTATTGCCTGTGTTTCTGTTATAGGATCAGAGGGTGAGGTGTTGGTCGTGTAAACACATCAGGTGGTCTTGGGGTGAGTTATGACAGCAGATGTTCAAGGAGTATGGGATTACATGTTTGGAAATTAAGAAATGGGTTGGGTTGGGTTGGGAAACAAATCCGAGAATCTAGTAATTACGCGTAACAAAAAGATAAAAAATCTTACATGGCAGAAGTTGGGTTTTACCTCACTTCCGTAAACACAAACGCTGGTTGACCTTTTCGTTTGTTGGACTCGACAGACTTAAATATTGTATGCTATGAACTCTACTCGATAGTACCTCACGATCTCCTGCCGTATTCCCTTATACCCGGATTATGTAACCAAGTGTGGACTCCTACGCGGTCTTTTAGTCTATAAGTACTTGTAAAAGAGGTAGCTCCATCTAAACAAACACCCCCTGTCTCTCCCTCCATCTTCTTCTCTGACCCTCAATTCGATTTTGGATTGTTAGACAAGCCCAGGTATCTGTATTTAGCCATGTCCATGGGGCAAGCTTCCTACCCCATCTGTATATGCCCCATGGCCACCATCCAACGCTTGCCATTGTGGCCTCCTAGCAGTTGGATTTATGTAAAACACAAACGCCATTCCTATCGGTATACAAACTGAACTTTCCATGATCGTCAGACGGAATTACCTCATTATCTCCTCCTCAAAATAAAAAGCCCTATTTTGATCCTTGCAAATAGACATCATTAGAGGGTGTGAACCAGAGATGCTATTAGGTGGTTTAATTCAATGGTCTAGCTGACTGGGATTAGACGGTTCTATTAGGACTGTTTTGGGCTCCTTTCAGTGTTTGGAGCCTTCATCTTGTTGGAGCTACAAAGAACATCATCCATGCAAAAACTTTTACTCATCCTACATTGATTGTCACATCGTCAGAAACCATTAACTCATTTATCCAATTAAAATAGGACGGCTTATTTTCGCTGTCCACTTTTGTAAGACTGGTGCAATTTGATCATATTGCTATAGATCACGCAATCCAAACCCCTTTACATGCCATGCCCTTGCACTACTTGTTTTAACTTCCTGAAGTGGTCTCTAGAAGAGGGGTACTTGCCTTTTATCGGAACATTGTCTGAGACCTCTGCTGATTCAAGAAGGCTTTTCTTGTGTAGGCTTTGAAATTCTTGGTAATGTAGAAGGCTATTTATACGCTTGCCATTCTGTTGTCCTGTTTTGGTAAGCAAGATATCGAGTATCGAAACAAGGGTTACAAATGTTCAGATTGGGCAGACCTTACAACAATACAAACCTCAATGAGCTAAAGGATATGAATTATCCTTTGTGGGATTTTCCAAAAATGACAGTAAAGAGTAAGAGAAGAAGCCTTGATAGCTCTAAAATTGGTAGCTTCTCAGTCATAGGATCAATGGTTATCTGTCTGAAAAGAAGATCAAGAGTCCTCCGAGCCCTCTGAAATTTCATTTTGCCAAAGGTAGGTAGACCATGGGGGCCAAAACAAGTTTTCTGACTTGTTTATGGAAGTACTTGCCACTTAACTTGACTACTAATCAAGAAATCACTACATTCCTTGATTGATGAGGTTTAGAGATGCAACATAGTCTAAAAATGGGTTCCATTTAGGCTCTGTTTGCTTTTACGAAGAGTATTTTCTGGGAAAATGTTTTGTTTTTTATCCATTTTCTGCTCTCTGGCTGGATGAAAAGTAAGTTAAATAGTTTCCATGTGAGATGTTTAATGTTTTCTGTGGTAAGGCCAGAAGTCACTTACCCATTTAAAGCTCGTAAGCATTCGGGGACTACTGAACACTGATAAGATATTCTTTCACACCTCTGCACCAAAATATATTTCCACCCATTACCCAGAATTTAATTCCCGTTTTGTTGACCGCAATTGTTTTGTGGGGAAATCCAAATTTGAAGTATTACTCTTCTTATTAAGATCGAGAATGATTGGGACATGGGGTTAAATTTAGTCTCGGAATGAATTAGGTTCAACTGACTCTCCCATGTGAGTGATACCTCTGATTTTTCTGTATGCAGTAGCTGAGATATTTGTTTGGCTTGATTGGAATTGTAAAAGGGATTAGTCTGATAAACTTTGGTGATCTAGAAAATATTTTCCAAAGTTTCAGCCAAACTATTGTCTGGCAAAATCTTTTCAAATTAAGATACATTCTGCATCTACAATGTCAAAACAACTGTTTCCCCCCCTTCTTTGCACAGTGGAAAGGAGATTTTTTAAGAAGGAAAGATTATTTTGTGAGGTTCCCTTTTTAAACCTCCAACTTCTTAAATCTAACTTGTTGTAGAGACATCATCATATAAACTTTAGGAATTTCAAATTTTCATTATTGCCTTGAAGAAAACATCATCATGTTATTGAGAAATAGTATATTTTTAAGGGAGAAATTGAAAATACATGGGCTCCATTCATCATGTTATTGAGATTACAACCCACGAAATGAAAAGGCCTCCACCAATAACTTGAATGGGCCAGTGCTCCACGATTTCAATTGTGCTCTTGTTTAGCTACAAATATTACATGGGCTTCTAAGTTCTAACCAAGAAAAGTTGCTTTTACAATTTGCAAGCGAAAATATCATCTGCCCGGACCTGCATTTTACTCAACCCACTGATAATCCATGTAACCCCATGCACGCTGTTATTTATGGATTTTATGCTGCCTTAATTTTTAACCAAATCTCACAATTTTCTATTTGTTCTCCTAGACAAAGTGATCCTCAGAATCAAGGACACCCATAACTCTGTCTCTGTAAGTATTTATCTTAATTCATTTACGATTTTTTAAGCTTATTTTGGTGAGAAAAAAACTTTGGTTTGCAGGAAGGTGCAATAGCGGGGAGATCCAAGACCTTGCGATCGTAATTGATTATAGTGGATTAATCATTCACGCTCCCCTGTGAAGTAAATACACCTCTCTGCTAAAGCACGTAAATCTTTGCGCTCTTATATTTGTTCCTTCGCTTGCCTTGCATTCATTTCATCTTTATTACACATGTTATAGATCGATTAAGTTGTGCACGAAGATGGCCCAGATGGGTGGTCTCCATGGGCAAAGATTCGGGCCTCTCTCATTGTCAAAGTCGGTACCTTTACCTTTACGTATGAAGCGGGGGAGAAAAATGGTGATTAATTAGCACACTTTTCTGCACATGACTTGACTTTGGGGTCTTGGTCATGCTTCGAATATAAATTAAAGACCACATAAGAAACAGTAAATTAAAAATCAGAACAAATAAGGTTGAGTTATACAATCCCACATTGCTTGGGTATATATGGAATGGGTGATCACATAATAACATGAGGGATCTCTCCACTCATTGCCAATTGGTTTTGAGATGGATATAAAATTTCAACGTGGTATCAGTGCGGGGCTTATTTAGGGTTGGTCCATTTCGGCCGACCCTCCCCGATCCAACCCGTCCCCTCCCCGAATGGGTAGGGAATTCAGAGATTTTTTTAGGGATGGGGTAGGATATGGGGATTGTTTTTTAAAAAATTCGGGGATCGGGTAGGGGATGGTATAATCAATCCCCTCCCCGATCCCCACCCCTCCCCTCCCCGCATCTTCACACACATATATATAGGTATATATTAAGTTTTTTTTTCCAGATAAGTTTATAACTTATAACTAGTTAGGGCTACTAAGTCTTCCACAGGACCACAGCCGCCCCCACCTGGCCATTTCGTCGCAGTGTTATAGTAATGGGGGATAAGACCAGATCTTATATGTTGAACTTGTGCCGATTAGATCCAGTAGGAAATACTCTGATCTAAGCATACACTAATTGTGCATAGATGAAAAAGTCAGATGTGAAACCAGAAGAAAAAGCATAGAAGATGACAGAACTTTGGTTTCCATAACTACTAAAGGAGTTTAATTTTCAAATTACCCTCCTTGCAATGCGTACCTAGCATGATAAGGAGTTTAATTTTATACTCGAAATTCTTACCAGGAATGTTGCATGAGACTTATTTATGATATTTCCTTGTCATGTGTCTACCAATTTTTTCATCTTACTTGCTAATGTTTCTTTAAAAAAAAATACCCCTTTAATTGACTTGTAATGTGTTTTTTTTTTTTTTTTTGAACTTATGGATCCCCGATTCCCCGTGGGGATCTCCGTTCCCCACATTGGGGCGGGGATGGAGGTTAAAAAAAAATCCCCGGTGGGAATTGGGGAGGGAATGGGGATTGATATGGGTTTGGAGATTGGGGATGGAGGTAGTGGTATCCACCTCCTACCCTCCTCATACCCATCCCTAGGCTTATTCTACCCCACATTTAAAAAAAAAAAATACTTGTAAAGATTTCAAGTACTTCTCTTCAATGTCATCACATAATTTTTTTCTCCCATGAATCAGAGAAGATTTAGAGCGCCTCTACTAAGTGTATATTTTGAAAAGTTAATGAGTAAAAGTTTGTACAATTAGTATTTTGCTTTTTTGAAAAGCTAGTGGGTAAAGAGTTAATGGGTAAGAGTAGAGGTTAATTTTGGAAAGTAGAGGTAAAAATTGATGTGAAATGTGTACAGTGGAGGTAAAAGTTGATGTAAAGAGTGTAATGATAATGTCTCTTTAGTAAATCGAATTTACGGAAATTCCACTTAGTTTAACAAAATTCTTAGGTTAGTTTCTTTTGGATTGTTTACTTTGTTAACACCAAACTAATAAACAAAATAACAATTTAAACTCAATCAGAGAATAGAAGCCTAAAATGACACACTATTTCATTTTTACATACAATCGTACTAAATTTGACAGGGTCAAATTGGTATTTCCATTCATAATTTAGCACTAATATTAATACTTCAATTGGTTAGTATTTAAGATTTCATGGAGTTAAGCGACCCACCAGTTGGATGTGGCATTGCCACCACTTAACAATAAGCTGGCTTCGTGAACCCATTTGTTAGCCGGATAAGTTTTGAGGATTAAACGAGAAGAAGGGACATTAATAAGGAAGAATTGCGGATAAAATGATGATGGGGTAGAACAGAGATTAATTAAGCAGAAGATATTATTTTGTACTTGATTTGATTGATAGTTTGTATGGGGGGATAAAATTAGATCGGTGATTGAAAAAGATAAGAATTACTATTCCAATACTCTTGTTGAGCTACAAGTCCATGCCTTGTAACCAAGAAAAGTTGGTTTGCAAGCAAAAATATCATCGGGCCGTACCTACGTCCTGCTCAACCCATTGATAATGAAACTGTAACACCCACTCTGTTAATCATGGATTTTATGCTGCCTTTTGAACCAAATCTCACCATTTTGTTTTTGTTCTCTTAGACAAAGCTATATCCACATAATCCTTGCAACGACGCCTGTAACTCTACATACATGGATTGATCCTTCACCACCCGTGAAGTAAATACACCTCTGTATCAAACCACGTAAATTTTTATTCTTGTGTTTGTCTCTTCACTTGCCTTTGCGATCCTTTCATCTTCATTGTCCTTGTTATAGTTGATTAAGATGCACGTTCAGCGCAAAGTGTCACAAAAAGTCTTTTGAAGCAAATAGAAGGTAGTATGTCCGATTTACTTATTTAAATACACCTCTGTATCAAACCACGTAAATTTTTATTCTTGTGTTTGTCTCTTCACTTGCCTTTGCGATCCTTTCATCTTCATTGTCCTTGTTATAGTTGATTAAGATGCACGTTCAGCGCAAAGTGTCACAAAAAGTCTTTTGAAGCAAATAGAAGGTAGGTATGTCCGATTTACTTATTTATATGTCCGGATATTCTCCTTTCCCTCCAAAACAACCCACAAATCCATGAACCGATAGGTAACCACTGTAATTGAGATGGGTTGCAACCCCAAGAGGTTAGCCCGGTGGGTTTGTAAGCAATACTTGGTTATTGTGCGGCAAATTTTATTACATCCTCTGTTATGAAAACAAATTGAGATGGGTGGTCAATGATTTTGGGTCTCTCGTTCCGTCAAAGTCAGTATTACGTATGAAGAGGGGAAGAAAAATTGTAATCAGAACAATTTTATGGGTCCCCCTGTCAAAAAAGAACAATTTTCTGCACATGACTTGACTTTGGGGTCTTGGACATGCTTCGAACGTAAAGTCGCTATTAACTTGAATGGGCGTTAGAGCCCCACTATTCAAATTCCAGTACTATTGTTTAGCTACAAATCCATGGCCTTCAAAACAAAAACAAGAAAGCTCTCAGGTTCGAAACCGGACATGGCTTTCTATTATATAAAGCTTTGCATTGATTTTGATTGGGCTCTCTACAAGTGGACGGGGTATGCCCCTAGGATAGTTGAGGCACCCATAAAATGACCCGGATACCTAAATTTAAAAAAAAAAAAAAAAAAGGAAGAAGAAGAAGAAGAAAGGGTGGTTTGCTCGCAAAAATATCACCCGGCCGGACCTAATTCTATTAATGAACTTCTAAACCCTACTCTGTTATTCATGGATATTATGCTGCCTTTTTAATCAAAATCTCACCATTTTCAACTAGTTCTCCTAATCAAGGCGATCACCTCATGATCATTCCAAGGACGCCCATAACTCTATGCAAGTATTTATCTTAACTCGTTTTAGGGTTTCTAAGCTTGTTCTGGTGAGAAAAACTTTGGTTCACATAGAGGCACAACAGAGGAGATCCAAGAGCATGTAATCCTAATTGATGGTTCATTTTCCGCAAAGAGTAAATACACCTCTATGCAAAACTACACAAATCTTTGCATTCTTGTGTTTGTTTATTCGCTTGCCTTGCGTTCATTAGATAAGCATCCGATTAAAAAAAATGACTTATTTCTATTTCCCTCATAAACAACCCAAAAAAAAAAATCACAAATCCATGAACCGAAACAACCACAGGAAGGAAGTCGAACTTCCACTAAATTCAGATGGGTGGGAACCCCAAGGTTTAGCATGGTGGTTTTGGCCACGACTTAGGATTTGATACTTCCTCTTAAAGCTTTCAGCTTTTTCACCTTGTCAGAAAATATCGGAGCACTTACCAATTTGGTTTTTTATAAACGTGTGACAAAAAATTTACTTTTGATGCTACTACTTCTTTCAATAGTAGTTGTAGATTCAGCTGGGAACAAAAGTAAGATGGTTAGTCAGATGGGCAATGATGCCGGCGGGTAACAAAATTATTGATTAGAACAATTTTGTGCGAGACTTGACTTTGGGGTCTGGGGCATGCTTCCAATGTAACATCGCTATTTCGTAATGCCGCCGTAGAGAAATGAAATATGTTGACCTTTGGATATGGACTCTTCACCAAACCAACCAGAGCAACCTAAAAGTCCTTCTGGTGGAAATCGCAACTTGTGTTCCACTATGATTTTAATGCTATAAATTTAACAAAATACTTAGCTTTGTGATGATTCTTCTCAAAGGTTTATCGACCTTATCTTTGATCGCCTTCATTCAGGGCCAGTATTCTGGTGAGAATAGAAGCCTAAAATGACACACTATTTCATTTTTTACATCCAATTATACTTTAACAGAGTTAAATGATAAAAGGTATTTAGTCAGGTTTACTTCTTTCTATGTTCGGTTATTCTCCTTTCCCTCGGAAAGAACCCACAAATCCCTGAACCGATACGCAACCACTGTAACTGAGATGAGTGGCAACCAGAGGTTAGCCCGGTGGATTTTGGCCTGGAATTCCAAGCGTATGCCATCAAAAAGGCTGGGGAAGGGATTGTTTTGGGTGTCGTGATCCTTTCTATTATGAAAACAAATTGAGATTGGTGGTCAATGATTTTGGGTCTCTCGCTCTGTCAAAGTCAGTATTACGTATGAAGAGGGGAAGAAAAATAGTAATGAGAACAATTATATGGGTCTGGGTCCCCCTGTCAAAAAAGAACAATTTTCTGCACATGACTTGACTTTGGGGTCTTGGACATGCTTCAAAAGTAAAGTCGCTATTGGCAATGTCGCTGTATAGAATACAGACCACATAAGAAATCATAAAAGATAAGGAAAAATAACCGGTTAACGAGGGTGTGTATTCCATTTGTGGGCATTGCACTATGTGGGGTAAAACTTAAAACAACATAATAAATGTTTTACGGTTGTGCAAATGAAACCCGTCCCCTTAATTTCGTGACATGCAATTTCATTCGATATATCAACTTTCCGATGATAGTGAATAAGAGGAAAACTGAATAATCTAAACGAGCTATATGACATATGCTCGAAAAACATAATCCTCGTCCGCCATTTTAGAGGACAAATTAAATTTGAAAAAGAAAAAGGAAACGGGAAAAGAAAGCAAGACAATCAGACACCTCTACAAATACGACCTTGTATGCCGTCAGTAATTTTATTTTCTTTCCACCCAAAATATCAGCTTGCCTTAAACACCAACACTCTATTCGAGCACGGTTCTCAGCAAATTCAGCATTACCATTCCAACCACCACATGAATACTATGGCATTGCTAAAGCCATTATTCCTTTACACGCACGTTGTTTTCCTGTTGGGCTTGCATTATGGCTCTCCTTTTGTAGCTGCCTTCGTGCAAGGGGGTAACGAGACTGACCGTGCAGCTTTGCTTGCGTTCAAGGCCGCAATAACCAGTGATCCCTATGGAGCTCTGAACTCATGGAATGAATCCACCCACTTTTGTCAATGGGTTGGTGTAACGTGTGGCCGCCGACACCAGAGGGTCACTGTGTTACTGATTGATAATCAGAAACTGGGTGGGTTTCTTTCGCCTCACATTGGAAATCTGAGCTTTCTCAGGGAACTAAGGTTGCGTAACGTTAGCTTGAGTCATGCAATCCCCTCTGAACTTGGCCGCTTGCGAAGATTGCAGATAATAGCGCTAGCCAATAATACAATTACGGGTGAAATCCCTGTAAATATTACACGTTGCTCTAACCTTGTTGTCCTTGAACTTTCTCGCAACAAGCTAACAGGGAAAATTCCTCTGGAGCTCGGTACACTGACTCTTCTGAAGGGGCTGTATATTGGAGATAACAATCTCACAGGAGGACTGCCTTCAACATTTGGAAATCTATCTTCTCTTACCGTTCTTTTTGCATCGGTTAATCTTATTAGTGGGAATATACCAGATGCTCTGGGTGGATTGAAAAGGTTGGAATTTCTTTCGTTGGAAGTGAACAATTTGGTTGGTACCATACCTGCTTCAATCTTTAATCTATCTTCTATCAATTATTTAAATGTGGGAGAGAACCAAATTCAAGGAAACCTTCCCTCAGAGCTAGGAAATACTCTTCCTAACCTCGAACTCCTTGAAGTTGGTAAAAACTTGTTGATTGGATCCATTCCTATTTCACTATCTAACGCCACCAACCTACATTACTTTGGTGTTATATCCAATAAGTTAACTGGAAAAGTGCCACCTCTCGAAAAGTTGAATGGTCTTGAGAAGTTGTTTTTATATTCTAATCATCTGGGAACAGGGGAAGCAGATGACTTGAGCTTTCTCGATTCTTTGATAAATGCTACCATTTTGTACTCCCTAGATCTCGGCCAAAACAATTTTGGAGGGTTGTTGCCCGAGTCCATCGGCAATTTCTCCACTGATTTGTATAGGCTAAGCATTTATAGCAACAACATAATAGGAAACATCCCTACTGGGATAGAGAATCTTGTCAATTTGCAGTTTCTTGACGTGTCGACTAACCATTTAAGTGGTAGCATTGTTGCGGGTATCGGGATGCTGCAAAAGCTGCGGCTTTTGAGGCTTGACGATAATAAACTCCAAGGTGAGATCCCATCATCTTTTGCAAATTTAACTTTGTTATTGTATCTCTATGTATCTACAAATAATCTCTGTGGCAACATCCCTTCACACATAGGGAGATACCAATTTTTGCTATCATTAAGTCTTGAGCATAACTATCTTATTGGTGTTATACCCAAAGAAGTTGGTAGTCTCTCATCATTGGTGTATCTAAACCTAGCATATAACAATTTGAGTGGTTCCCTTCCATTGGAAATTGGACTTCTGCAAAATCTAGAAGAATTAGATGTTTCTGCAAACATGTTTGTTGGCAATATTCCAAGTTCTCTGGGTAGTTGTGTAAAGTTGGCGTCACTAAACATGGAGGGGAACAAATTGTGGGGCATCTTTCCTTCAACTTTAGGTAATTTGAGAGTTATGGAGGAGTTAGATCTTTCTCACAACAATCTCTCTGGAAAAATCCCAGACTACTTGGGTGGCTTTGTCTTTTTAAAGAAGCTAAACCTATCATTCAATGATTTTGAGGGCGAAGTACCAAAAAGAGGTGTATTTGAGAATCAAACTGCCATTTCTGTTGAAGGAAACAACAAGCTCTGTGGGGGCATACATGAACTGCAGTTGCCCAGTTGCAACTCCAAAAGGTCTAGAAACAAAGGATTTAGTCTTGCCACGAAGTTAATTATTTCAATATCTTCAACGGGGTTTCTAGTACTGCTTTTGTTGTTGTGTTTCCTCTATTTGCGTTGGTTTAGAAAGACAACAAATGTGCAGTCTTTCGAATTCTTAGGGAACACATTCCTGCAAGTGTCCTACCAAAGTCTACTTAAGGCTACTGATGGCTTTTCTCCAGCGAATTTGATTGGTGTGGGTAGTTTTGGTTCAGTGTTTAAAGGGGTTCTTGATGAAGGTGGAAAAGTTGTTGCAGTGAAGGTACTTAACCTTCGATTCCGTGGTGCTTCCAAGAGTTTCATAGCCGAGTGTAAAGCCCTGAAAAGCATCAAACATCGAAATCTTCTAAAGATTGTCACAGCATGTTCTAGTGTTGACTACCAAGGTAATGATTTCAAAGCTTTGGTTTATGAGTTCATGGTGAATGGGACACTAGAAGAGTGGTTTCATCCTAATGACAATGCCAATAATGCACGCGAAGAGTCAAGGAGATTAAACTTTGTACAAAGGTTGAATATAGCAGTTGATGTCGCTTCTGCACTTGATTATCTTCATCATCACTGCGCAGAACCAATAGTGCACTGTGATTTGAAACCAACCAATGTTCTTTTGGATGATGAAATGATTGCACATGTGGGTGATTTTGGATTAGCAAGGTTCCTATTAGAAGCCACGTCTAGTTTATCTGCAAATCAATCAAGTTCCATTGGCGTAAGAGGGTCTATTGGTTATACTGCTCCAGGTATGTACCTTTTAGGATCTTCAAATTTTACTTTAACAAGCACTTAAAACATTGTTTAGTGTTGATTCTAGTACACGTTGTAATTACTACTGCAATCACTTAAATAAAGCTGACCGTTCTTTTTTTTTTTTGGTCCAGGCATGATCATCTGGCTTTCAAAAAACTCAGACCAATGCTAGGCCTTCATGAGGTTTCCAGTTCACTAATACGAAAACAACAAAGACTTTTGTTGTCTAGGATAATGAACAGGCAATTTAGCATGAATTAACCAACTAAAAACCTTCGTGCTTGTAACTTTATCAGTTTCTTGGTTACATGTACCCTCACCTTTAAGTATTATATAAAAATTGTCATTTCTTCTTTCATACAACTCGTAGTTCCCTTTGAGTTAGGATTTTATTCTTGCCAAGAGGAGTTGATGCATGATAACTACAAAACTTAGTAGCAAGATTTGACGTATATGTTACATTAGACTTTGACTCTAGTCATAGGAATTACAGAGAATAAAAGCTACTCCATATTTTGCCTATGCCAATACCATAAATGATACAATTGGAAACTCAAGTTATGCAGCTATTGTTTTTTAGTATAGGGGATTTCTTGGAGGGGTCCAACCTAAATCCGACTGACAATAGATGGAGTAGTCTCTAGATTATATTAATCAGGTTTGGGTTGCTTCGGTGAGCAACGTGAGATAAAATTTAATACTCGCCCCACGTGCACCCAAGTAGCATGTGGAGGTATGGATTTGAGGAGGTGGGGGAATTGACTCGGGCACTTGACCACTTGAGGTGCGGTCACCTTACACCTAGATCGGATACCATGTTAATTAGATTTCTTGGAGGGTTCCAGCATAAAATTAATTAGCTATAGGGGGAGTAGCCTCTAGATTATATTGCTAAGAATTCTTTAAGATGGTTTAATTCTAGTTACCCTTTCTAACTGTATTACCAAAAGAAACAAATAGTATTATTACACATATTAAAGAGAAAACTGTAAATTTTTGTTTCACAAGGCACATTAATTACAATGCTCTGATATGTTTCTAATCAAGCATCTTCCTAAGTTAATTAACTAAGTATTGTTCACTTACTACAGAGTATGGAACGGGAAATGAGGTGTCAACATCTGGTGATGTGTATAGCTATGGCATCCTTTTGTTGGAGATGTTCACTGGGAAGAGACCTACTGATAGCATGTTTACCAAAAGTCTGACTCTCCACAACTTTGCTAAGATGGCTCTATGTGAACCACTGGAGAGCATTTTCGATCCAACATTGCTTCCACAAGGACAAATGGGGGAGCCAAGCACAAGTATCAACGGCGTTGAAAATCAGAGCTCTCTTAGCCATCACAAAATCCACACGTGCTTGATTTCACTACTTGAAGTTGGAATTGCATGTTCAGGAGAACAACCATCAGATCGACCAGACATGAATGAGGTTGTCTCTCGGTTGCATAAGATAAAGAACACTCTTCTTGGAAGTGCAGTACGTGGAGGTAGAAGTTCTAGGATTGCAGTGTGATCATGGGTAGGTACAGCCACACTTTATAACTGATCACTTGACATGCATTTTTCTTTGAAGTCATCACATTTCTTCACTGGTCAACCTAACATTGGTTTTCTCTATAGCAGCTTGAATACACAAGGCCTTCCTCAACTATTCTACTTGACCTAGGTCACAGTCTACATGATTTTTGAAATAAAGTTGTTATCTTTGCTAGCATTGGGTACCGCAGAAGAAGACGATTTGTTTTCAAGACAACTGATTTGCTGTTATAAATAAAAGGAATGCTTCATCGGTCATTCATTCAATTTTTTCTTCGTTTATTTCTTTGGCTTTCATAATGAGTCACTTATTTGACAGAGCGTACCAAGAAAACTAATTTCAAATCTCCAATAGCTTCATAACTATGTGTCCATTTTTAAGCTTTTCATCATATTCAATTTTGTGATCTAATTATTACTCTTTTCTTATCCTAGGTTTATGAAGTGCAATTGCTATTGAAGATACTTCTTGACTCAACAGCTGTGTGATGCTTCATATTGCTTCTCCTGTGTGTTATAGACTTATAGTAATATACTATGCCATAATTTTCGGTTATTCTTCTTTAACATTTTTAGTTTGCCTCAGTTTTCAACTTCCCTCATAAATGTACTTTAATAAGGCTTGGCTTGCAATGATGAATCTTAAACTCTTGTTAATTCTGCAGTTTAGGTTGGCTATGAGATTCCACAGTTTGCTCGTACCATTCAACCTCTCTTACATTACTCTAAACATCGTCATCTTAATGTGGTACTGCGTGTAATCTTTCTGTTAGGCAGTTAATGGAACTGAGGGAAAGTATACTCAAGCTGTGATGCAGCGACTGGTATGTCGAAACACCCAAAAGCTATGCCAATGATCATGACCTACTTTGCTTACCCCTATACTAGTGTCCAGCAATTTAATATCCGATCAAGAAATACGTTCAGAATCTGGAATGCTCATCTGTTTCATATTGGAATTTCGGAAACAGGCAGCTATTTTCTTAGGTACTAGAAAACATGACTTTCAGGCTCTTTAACTTCTCACCCAGTGGCGGAACTATGTGTGTTGTAGGATAGAATGCCCTGGGTGTAGTGTATTGTGTATGCACCGTACTTTCATAACTCTCTCCACTTTGGCGCCCCCTATCATGTTAAGAATTTATGTAATGATCCCTGGCTATCTTTTTAGAAATAGAACTTTAATATTTTGTTCCTTTCTCCATGTGCTAGTCCTTCAGAATTGTATGTAGGATATGAATCTAGCCTAGTACAGAATACTATTTCTACAGTGAACTTTCTTGTTTGATTGCAAATGATCTGAGAAGAAAGATGCATAACACAACCATCAAACTAAATTTTTCGAACTGCAAAAGGAAGCATAGAATTGTTTGATCAATAAAGACGGTATAGAAGTTAAAGTAATTTCCAAAGTACATAGCATACACACTATCTTTAGGATGTTCGAGTGAAACAACACCGTACGAGGTATAAATCATAAGTGTACTAAAACCTATAGATGAAACCGAAATCGGGGTGATAACTGATGCCTATCTTTTGTGGTGCCATAAAATTGTAAACTTCGATAACTATAAAACTGCTTCACTTGGATGTGTTTTTGCTGCACTAGATTCAGTTATCTCCTAATACTAACAGATAAAACTGATTTGGTTTTCCAGTTCTCTACAAACATAAATATGCAGTCAATAATCTGTGTAACTGAAGGAGCACTGATTTGGCAAAGACGAATAAGTTTAAGTAGAACAAGTCTCGGTATAACAATCAACAAAATGGCAGGTAGTTCAAAAGTGTCTCGGCATAACAATCAACAAAATGGCAAGTAGTTCACAAGTTTCGAACAGATAATCATCAGATTAATTACGGGAAGAAGTACATAAGACATAAGTATGAAAATGAACAGACCGACAGAAATTTTGTTGATTAGAGCCCACAAAATGGCAGAAATTTTCATCAACCATTTGATAGCGGCAAGCTGGCAGCCAAATTTTATCCCTTCGTCTAATTCTCTCAGATAGTATCAGGAGGAAGAAATCATTATCGTCATATAGATTGAACTGGGATATCTAACCATGCCGAAGACTTGGCAATGGCAGCCATGGAATGTGCATATTATTTTTCGTTTATGTGACATGATAGAAATTTTCATTTACCAGCACAACAATACTAACTGGGGGCATGCTACAATGTGCACCCCTCTTTTGGGTGACCTGATGAGATTTTGTGACAACAAATATGAGTTTTTGTGGGTCAAATATGAGTTTTTGTGGCTGAAAATATGAAAGGGCATACCATATGCAACTTTTACCAGATCGACGGCCGAGATTGCGCCACATATGCAAAAAGTGACCCCCTATACCGTCATCTTTATCTCATATGAAGAGTCAAAAAAATTCATAAAACCTTGGGTGACTTCTCATATAACATTTGGGTTTCAAAAATCTCATATTTGAAGCCACAAATGCTCATAAAAAGTACCACAAAAATTTGAAAGAGCCACAAAATGTCATATTGGCAAAAGTCAACCTCATAAAACATGCCACAAAATCTCATATGATAGTTTTGGGTATCAGTGAAAATGTGATACATATTGTGTGTATATATATTGATGTGATATTAATTTCGTATATAGGTCCACATAAATACATTAACATATTTTACGAAATGTTACCACAAAATCTCATATATGCTTCAAAGAACCACTCATATCAAAGTCATTTGAATGAGCCTTTGGTTTTAAAAATGAGTATTTGTTAATAATTTTGTGAATATGTATTGATGTATTATACATGCCTCATACCCACCCAAAATAAATATAAGAACGCATATTTAGTCATATTCCCCAATTTTGTTATATTGGTCACAAAATCTCATATACAAACACATTCTCATTTCCATAAAATTTATTAACAATTTTTGTCACACCATATTTTCTTTTCAAAACACTCATTTTAAAGACAATAGTTGTCATTTTGGACCGTAGTGGACCACAAAAACTCATATATTCTTCCAAAAGATTCATTTCTCAAACCACAAAATCTCATATCGATTATTGAGAACAATAATTCATAGTTTGAGCCAGAAAATCTCATAACCAAAGCCACACAATGTAATATAAAACTAAAGCAATAAAAATCCTTGTTAAATACAAAAAAATTATACTCTAAAATATCAAAAAATATTGTTCGATGCAACTAGGTACGGATGTAAGTAATAAGATTTTTTTCAACAATCGAGGCCGTTGATTTTGTTCTTGTTATTAATTAAATCATACTCCTACAAAATAGGGCCAGTATGAGGGCCGAAACTGTTAGAAAGAACCTCGATAGAGAAAAACTCCCTTATTTGGATGATATTTTTTTGTTCGATTAAATGCCTATCTATACGCGATGGACTTTATTTTAGGTACGAATGATATTCCCCACGATATGTAAAGGATAGACGGTTCTGATCGCTAAAAAAAAAACTCAGGTGGTGCTTGGGTTGTTCAATATAAGTCTTTAATGATTTGGGATCCATCCGATGACTTGATCGCCGATATCCGATGATCTCCAATTTTGGTGTCGATGACGTAGTCAACGAGACGTTTCATCGTAACGGTTCTGATCGATCATTGTGAAAATTGACTCGGTAATGACCTTTAGAATCTATACGTTCAATGTAATTGTTAGCCAACTAAGTCTTGCGCTATTGTTGAATGTTAAGTAGCTACGAAACTGCGACACAATCACGTCGATCGAGACCGTTTATTATGTTTTGCATATTAATTGAACCATTGTCCTAAAATTTTGGCATGTTCGGGTTTAGAAAGGCCGTTGATCGGGACACGATTTGATTGAGAAAATGAGTTTTTACGTCCGATTAGATGTGTTGCGATACTCTATTTACTTCATTCTTTTTACGAATAATGTAATATAGCTAATATAAATATTGCTGATTCCCGATTGCAGAAAATATCTCGGGTGGGGTCCAATCGGCACATCGTAAGAATTAAATGCATCGGGACGCCTTAAACAGATGCTTTAAAATGTCATGTGATCACATAGTTCTCAATATCTGATGATCTCTGATTTTTGTACCGCAAATGAAATTTTGAGTATGTAAAATCCTAACGGTTCAGATCGATCATTCTGAAAATAGTTTTGACGATTAAATTTACAGTTTGTACATAATAATTATGCGATACGGGAATAATTAATTTTTCCCCAAATTTCTAATTTGTACGCCTTTTTGTTTTCCCCCCAAAAAATTTTCCCCAAATTTGGGTCCCGCGCCCACTTAGTTAAAAAAAAAAAAAAAAAAAAGTTTTTGGCCATTGCTCCTGTGAAATACGAAAGAGAGAAGAGAGAGAGAGAGAGACAGAGAGAGAGAGAGAGAGAGGAGACGAAGAAGAAGACGATCAAGGAGAAGATGATCGATGAAATCAAGCCCGGTATTTTCTTGACGATATCCATCTGTGTCTCAGTCAAGGTATCCATCTCTCTCTCTCAATGTATCTATCTCTGTCTCTCCCTCTTCGCCTGTGTCGCAAAAAAATAGGTTTCCTGTAATTGTGGAACCCTAAAAATTAGGGTCCGAGCTCTGGGTTAAAAGATTGTGAGGAAAAAGTAAACCGAAACTGGGTTTTCTGGGTTTGGGGATTTAGGGTTTTCACATTGGGATTATAGGGTTTTAAATTGGATTTTGTGAAGGATTAGGGTTGTAGGTCTCGGATTTGAGTGGGTTGGAAGGTGGGAGATGGAGTTCTGAGGGATTGAGAGGTTGAGAAGGGTGGCTATGGAGGACTAGGGTTATTTCGGTTTATGAGGAGAGGAAGAAGAAAGAGTTTGGTTGATGTAGTGATGGGAAAGAGAGAGCCGACCTGTCTAACCCTTTATTTTTTAAAAAAGTCTGCCCGTGGTACTGGATATCAACATAGTTTGCATGTTTTTTTTGTTAATTCCTGATGCTATGAAAGAAAGATGTTTTGAGTGGTTTTGGTCTACACCACCACTACTATGCGTTGGCTATTATCTCTCATTGTGAATATGGATGATTCATTTTTGTAATTTTATTTCATTTGAGGACTTAAGAGTGAAGCCCCTTTTTTAAATGAAAAATTTCACCTAAATGCACAAAGTCTGCAGCATTGGCACTGAGGTTACTCGAGATGATCGTTAGAAGTTATACTCCAAGTTTGGACTATCGTAAGCTTTCTGCTAAAGTTATTTGTTTTCCAACTTCTGATGTTATATGCCCTTTTGGAACTTCTTTCTAATGATGGTTATATGTATACAGTTACCCTTGTGGTCATGAGGAACTTGCTGATATAGACCAGGTCTCATGTTGTTGAAAAAGAAATCAAAGTAGATTCCAAAGACTTGTGAAAGAGTTGGTGAGTGTTGCAGATAAGGCATCAAAGTAGATTCCAAAGACTTTTCTGGTTTGGGCATTGACTCATGTTGTTCACCCTAGGGATTGCATTACCGTGCTGGTTGTCATCTCTTTCTCTCTCTCCTGGTTCTATACATGCCCATTAGAATTTCGGATTCATGTCACTTATTGGTTGCTTAGCATTACTGCTTGTTTTTCTTCTGTTTATTTGATGATTCTTAACTGGAATATCTTCAGATTGTTTATTTATTTGCATTTAGGAAACCAGTTCTGTTTAACTATGTTCTTCCTCTGACAATTAGATATGATATATGAAATGCGTTTCTCTTCATGTTTAGAAATTCTACAACTTTTCCCTTGGGTACTTTTATGCAATTTGATGGATTAGCCTACATTTTTTTTTCCCTTGAAAGGAGCCTACATATTTAAGTTATCCTATTGCATATATTAGTTTTTTTTGTGCCATAAATAACTGTACTTGGATCCATTGAATTTGTTTGAGCTCTTTATGTGTATAGGCTTTAGTTAGGCCCTCTGAATTTGTTACAATGATCAAGTTTCTAAATTTGGTGACGGGAACCAAATATTCAAAACCCCTGCCTTTTGTTTTTAAGAGTAGTCTTGGTCCTGGGCTTAATATTTATGCAGCTAAATGCCATTGTAGATACAGAGCTTTTGTTGTTGTTGATTAATTTCAAGAAAAAAATTTCAATGCCGAGTGGGTACCACGTGGTGCCCGCTCGTGCCCATCTGGCCGTCCAATGATAAAGTGGGATTATATCTTAATTTCAGATAGAGAGCTTGAAAATTTGATAAAGTGGGTTCATTAGTTTTGGTGTCCGCAGCATTCTAACGATAACCACAGGATTTTCAGATTTTGTTTGAATAATTGTCGTAAAAAGAAAATTCCAGGGAACTTAACCAATGGAATTTGAGTTTATCAAAACTAGTAGTAACATAGAAAGGGAGTTTTGTTCGAGTTTATGTGAGGCGGTTGGCCCCAACTGATCGCTCAATCCATGACTCTATCTCTACTACTACTAGTAATTCCAATGCTTTTGTAATGTATGTTATACTTGTGGTTCTTTTTTTTCCCATTTAAAAAGTACTCAGATGCATATTTACAAACATCATTCATGCATTGTACATAGACAAATTTCAGGAATAGAGCTAGGGCTTTTACAGGTGAATTCTTAGAAATATATTAGTGATGGTGGTTGATTATTCCAAATGGTCCTCAAAACTCCAATTATGAAGGTGGACTTCTTTTTCTTTCTCATAGCGTTTTCATACCATCTGCTGATTGAGACAAATTTATTTTGAGTTACCTTGAATGGTGAAAGTCTCTAGTTAGTGAAATTTCTTCTTGTAAAAGTTTGAAATTTTCTTTGTTGATTTTGATATTGTCTTCTTTTCTAGTTTTCCTTGCAAGAGGCCAGCATCCTAAGGCCTTAAAGATATCTTTCAGATTGAAACTTGTAATTAGTGATGATCGATGAGGTAAATCAATTTTGTATAGCATGATGCTTTTCTGGACTTATAAAAAAAAGGATAGCATGATACTTTTATTCAACTTCTGTAGCAAAGGTGATACATTACTGGTTTTAATGATCTAAATGATGCTATCACTATATTTCTTGTACTTTTGAGGAGATTCTATATGCCTTTGTTGCAAACTAGGTTAATAAGTTTCTGGCAATGATTATTTGGGTGTGTTTTTGCTGGGTAATTTTGGTGTTGATACTTTCAGTGGAAGTTTTGATGTCACTGGTAATATATACTTGTATGAATCTAGCTTTAGTGTTCCAGGAATAACTAGAACTTTTACATTTTTTACAAAATGTGAAGTTCTCTGGAAATATATTGGGGCTTTTGTGTTCATTCATTCCAAACTTTAGTCATCATAACTCCAATGACAGGTCACTGGTGTTATCTTTCTCTGTTCATACCATCTGCTAGTAAGGATGCTGTCATTTTGTTACAGTATTTACTGGAGCTTTTTCTTTTGGAGCACCTTTCTGGTGCTACGTTTTGACCATTTTCCCAATTGTACAATAATTAGTTCTTCAATGCCAGAAGAGGCCAGCATAAAGTGGCCTTTACCCTCCAATCTTTTAGATAAACTAGCTTGGTACCTATTACTAGTAGATTTTGGAAAATAAAGGAGTGGTACATGCTGTTGATTTTTTTATTGTGTCATCTTTTGTACCTTCTGGACTAGAGCAAAAATCAGTGAGGCGGTATTCTGGACTCTACCTAATTTCAAGCCTGCAAGCAACCTTCATTCTGCCAAATCTCACACTTCTGTAGCAACAGGTGATACATTACTGATTGTTTTAATGATCTAAATGATGCTATCACTATATTTCTTGTACTTTGTGGTTCTATATGCAATTGGGGATTGGAAACTAGACGAAACTATAAGTAAATGGGAAATGCCAGCTTTGTGTTCTTTGCATGGGGTGTTATTTTGGAATGTTTTCTATGATTTCTTTGAGATGACGAACATCAATCTATTGGTGCTAGCATGCTAGACTTCTAGTGTTGGTGCGACCTTAATGAACTTCATTTTTTACGAAAATGCCTATAGGATGATGCTCTATTCTATTATTGCTTGGAGTGGCATTCTTTTCTGTCCTGTGCTTTAAATTTTATCATCTACCCGGCAAACATCGAACTTCACTTATTAAGTACTGGTCATGCAAAATGTGTAGGTGGTAACCCAATTTACGGTATGCATTACATTATTTTTCATAGGGGGGCATGGCATGGACGTGTGTGTCCCACATATCAACTCTCTCTCTCTCTCTCTCTCTCTTTCTCTCCTCTTAAAATAAATTATTGAACCAGGGTACATAACTTCCCCAGCAAGTCCCAGCTAATTGATGCCATTGTTACCATCAGGTACTCTTTAACAAATATATATTTACAGATTAACAAGTAGTTGATTAGAATGGTAGGGTTTAATTTGGGACACAATGTTGTGTTGATGAACAACATGAACATCTACACCCACTCTTAATTGGTGAAGAAAGCCTCAATTTTATCTACACACACACTTAATTGGTGAAGAAAGCCTCAATTTTATCTACACACTCTCGTAAGTTCTATTTGTTAAATATTTTATTTCAACGTAACATAGAGTATGAGTGGAACTTCTTGTCAAATCCATTGTGGTTTGGTCACTTACAGGCTCATTGTGTATATATGGTACTGAAGCCTCTATCTTGAGGCATTGAGTGATAGATTCCCTAATGGGGAAGCAATGCTAGGGTCACAATCTGGATGTAGTTCTTTAAGTTTATCAAAAGTAGTTGGAAAATGGTGAATGTGTGTGTTTCAGAGCATATACTATATTTCGGCGCTCATTTTATTTGGACTAGTAATAAACATCTTTGTACTTGGTGAAACAAAATGGTAATAGATCCGGTTTATGACTTTCTTTTTTTGTGCTTTGAAAATTTTCAGGGCTCACAACAAACCAATTGAGCCTCCAAAAAACCGGAAAAGGCTCATTTCTTCTTGCCTTGAAAGGAACAAGCTCATTTGGCGGAGGAACATTTTGAGACACTTGGTATTAGCAATTTGCTGTGAGAAATGACGGAGAGCTCATGAAGCTTCTCGGAGATACCATTGCCAACATGGAGTCATGCCCAATATTCACAACCTTCTGCTCCCAAAGAAGAATAGCTCATCGAAGCCTGCTGCTGATGAAGATTAGCTATATCACTTGGATAAGAGACATTAGTGTTGTTTAGGTTCAAAATTAGGTTTTGGGAGTCTACTGTTTCTTGCTTTAGGGATTTCATTTTTTGTTGTATTATGAGTAGTGTTTGAAGATTTTTATTTATTAGTATGTGAATATCAACCAGTGTTTTGTTATATAATGACAAATGCAAATTGCATTGATGAATGGTGGAACCATTGGATGTTTGTATGCCTAGTTTTATTTGTCCTTGATTTGATTCTTGCTTTGGACATAGAAATTCTCACTCTTATCACCTAGTTTTATGTTGTGGTTTATCAGTTGATTGTCTGATGAGACGCTAAGACGTCGGGCTAGGTAAGGAAATAGGGGAAATGTTGCCAATTTTTTTTTCCGGAAATAGCACTTAAACACATTTGCAGCATCCAAAACTCTGTTTTCTGCACTTTTACACTGAGTTTCAGCATTCAAAAACATGTTTTCTACATTTTTACACAGATTCAGCATCAAAAAACCTGTTTTCTGCACACTCTGAATATAGTTTCATCAACTGAAAACTAAAAATTGAAGTTCTGTGTTTTACAGCAGTTTCAGCAACCAAAACAGAGTTTCCTGCACTTTGTCATGCATTTTCAGCAAACAAAAAAAAATCAGATTTTACACTTTTATACTCATTTTCAGCACCTAAAAACTCGTTTTTGGCACCTAAAACTCATTTTCTGGCACTTATGGCACAGACACAACGATATGAACACGGGATACGGTTAAACATTTTTTCATATGGACATTACTGATGAGCCAAGAGCAAAAAATATCCAATTGTGGAAACATGGAGTTGGGAAAGTGTATTAAGTGAAGTTTGTAACGTATATCCAGCACGGAAATGTGACAATTGCAAATACTTCAGCTGAAAAATCTAATCAAACTGGCTGTACAGTTGCAAATGGGACAATATTAGCCTTGAATTCTTCTTGGTCTCAAATCATGTCCCCACACTTGCATCCATACAATCAGATAAGAAAGAGAAATGAAACTTGAAACAAAACAAAGCCCTTGGAGATATTCCCCAGCCTTCATTGAACTACCTTTAACAAGATCAATCAGCAACTCAAACTAGAAAATGATGGGAAACTAGTAAGTCCATCCAGCTAGCCAACTCATCTAGATAGATTTTCAAATTATACCCAATCCGTGAGCCCAAGCATCACTTCAACATTCAGTCAATCAAGCAAAAATCTACAGAATGACATCCAAAATCTTAGCAGTAAAGATCTATCACAAAAGACACACAAACACACAACTTGGAAACTTGAAAGAAACATGCCCAATGTAGCCTTTCAATAGATCTATCACAAATAGACACACAAACACACAGCAAATACAGTGGTCTGCACTTCCTCATTTTCTCCTCATCATGGTTGTACATCATCCTCTTCCTCAGACACATCCTAAATACTACAGTAATCCTCTATCTACACCCATGGAAGAAACCACGGAGAAGAAACTTTGTAACGCTGCCTGAATAACTAAACGGAGCCCGGAATGCCAAGAATCCATGAGCTGTAGTCCTCCCACCCCGAATTCTAAACCGGAAGACACATTCCTTGAAAAATGAAAGAAAAGCAAGGAAATAAATTGTTAACACTAATCTAAAAATGAGAAGATCAAAACCAATTGATGCATGACCTAAGCAAGAAAAGCAAGAAATCACGCCAGCTCAAAGCCATACCACTGTTGAATAGATCAAAAGAAGAAACTTGTATTCTCTTCTAAAAGTATCTATGCAGTCAATACTAATTTTTGAGAGATCAGCGTACAATGACATCAAAATGTTGAAAATTGCATCAATCAATTGCAGCCTTCCAGAACATGAGAAAATCTAAAGATTAACATGTAAGCATGATTAGATCCATATAATTCAGATCTTAGTACATCATATGCAAACATTAGCTTGAATGAGATGGCGAATGTCTTCAACATTATTACAACAATTGTAATGATAAGACCATGTCTCAGTATAGGGAATTTGACTCCATAACTAGGACAGAGAATTGAAAAAAAAGATACAAAAAACATTCCAGATACTCACAGGAGAAACCATATCCAATTTATAACAAGAAACATGTCGCATCCCCTGTATCTTACCAAAAAAAAAAAAATAGAATGTCACATCCCCTGTAAAAATTGAATGCTATAGGTTGAAAGTAATTACCCAGAAGAATGAAAACAAAAGTATTCTGAAAAGCCACACACAGTCACACACACACAAACACACACACAAAGCAGTAGAACTTAACCGTGGTATTGGCTCTATCTAGATGGCCAAAATCCTCCTTAACAAGTGTCCCCATCTTCTTCTCCTCAGCTCTATTAAAGAAAGAAGGTTACTCCTATAATACCTCTGCAAAAACACTGAGCTCTTAATGGAGAATAATAATAAATAACTTTAAGACCTATAAGAACGGAACAAAAGGACCAAATAATCCATGATGTATTGAAAGGTTCATAAGTTAAAGCAATGTACAACAAAATTTCATAGGCATTGCAAAAATTACTATAGTATTGTCACCAAGTAATTACTAAAAGCTAAAATGAAATGCAACTACAAAAATATTAGTCATCAAAGGCATATTACGATGATACAAGGTTGGAGTATTTACAAAATTAAAAAATATTACCTTCAACTTCCTTACTAGATGTTCAATTACAAAAAAAAATACTGTGTATTCATTTGAATATTTAAAATTCCAGATATAACAACTAAGCTGAATACCATAAGATTAGATAACTAACTTTTTTCACACTGATAAACTCAGAAAATGAATTGAGGAATGAGGTAAAGCCAGGGATGGACGTAAAATCGTAAGCTACCGAGGGTAGGGATAATCATCTAGGTCTTATTGTGAAAGAAAAAATTGCTTGAAGCAAGCGGGTTACTTCCTCTGTCGTCCCCTTAGGCAGAAAAAGGGAAAACCCAAGCATAACAGCGCTGTACCCCTTCTTTTTACGCCCTTACTTATTACAGAATACCACTAGAAAATGCGATGGTGACATTGGAAGCATATGAATTCTGTCAAAGTTGGACAACAAAAATGGAAGTAAAAATAAAACTACTAACTTTGCACTATTGCAAATTCATATACTATAAGCACTACAGAAAGACAAAAATGGAATGTGCACCAAATAATGCTGAAGAGCCTATAAAATCCACCTACCCTCCTTCCTTCACACAGAAAAAAAGATGCACGCATGTAAGTATCCTTAAAAACAACTAATTTAGTCTAATTGGTCACTAATCCAACAAATAGCCATCCAATGGCTCAAACATATCCCCTTCAAAATAAATGTGTTTACTGTTTAGTCTTAAACAAAAAGTTCTCTCTAAGTATGTTCACTTTCAAGGCATAAAATCAATAGAAGCCAAACTTCATATCATTCAAAATAATAAGGAATAACAGTTACTAGAGGGGAGCCACGCTTCCTTTGTTCTAGTTAAACGCCAAATCAAGGATTTGGGGCTTTTGGCTACCAACAAACTATAGAAATTTTCCATTTTCTTCTAGTAATATATTAAAAGAAAGATGGATCCATCCATCTTATAATAGTATAGCAACATTACAACAGATAAAGCAGAACACAAATTGTGATCTAACAGTTCCCCCAAAAAAAAAAAAAACCAAAAAGTTAGAAGAAAAAATATTGGTCAACAGAAAGTTCCTATATTTAATACCATCATTATCTTCAAAGGCATCAAAACAGTCCTGAGAAAAGTGTCCATAGAAACATTGATCGATAGAGGAGTCCTAATCTGAAAATAAGTTCCATGGTTTAATGCCAACGAATGCAATTTTAATTAACATCCTTAATAGTAGTATTTACAATTGGTACAAAACATTTCAGGCTCAATGAATGGAAACTGCAGCTAAAAAGCTCCATTCTACAACCAAGCACCTGAGTTCGCATTAGTTCATCAAAACAAGTAAAAGAATTGAACTTTCCATTGATGGGTTGTTGCTCAAATAAATCAAACTGATATTGGAACAAGATCGAATTGATCTTCATATAATTTTTGAATTAGGGTTTTTTTTTGCAGCAATGTCGTTTAGAGTTTCTCAAATTGAAACCCTAACTTTCAAATTGGGTTTTTTTTTGAAGCAACTCATATCTCCAATCCCACAGATTCAAACGAGAGAGAGAGAGAGAGAGAGAGAGAGAGAGAGAGAGAGAGAGAGAGAGAGAGAGAGAGAGAGAGAGAGAGACCTTCGTGGTGGGGACGATGGCGTCAGAATCCCCAGAAGCCGGTGGTGGTGGCCTTCAACGGAGGTGGAGGAACGCTGGGGTTGGTGGGATTCGTCGGTGGTGGTGATCGACGGAGGTGGGGGAACGCTGGGGTTGGGGTTGGCCGTCGATGGAGGTGGGGGAATGCCAGTGGTGCTCATAGTCGTGATGGTCTCGCCTGACCTCTCTCTTCTCTGTATATGTCGAAGAAGAAGAAGAAGAAGAAGAAGAAGAAGAACGTGAGATACAGACTTTTTTTTTTTTTTTTCAATATATATTTAACTTGCCAAGGGTGGGACCGGTGACCAACAGGGTGTCATTTTTTTTGATTTTTTTATTCCAAAATTTTCTCATATTTATATGAGATTTTGTGGTTCTCTTTATTCAATTTTGGTGCTCCAATATTTATTATTGTGATTATTGATATGAGTATTTACTTTACTAAATATGAAGTTTTGTGAACTTATATGAAATTTTGTGGTTATTTATATGCCAATAGGCATGGTGCACATAGTAGCATTACTCACTAATATAAAACTGTCAGTTGATCCAACAACAGACGTCATCCACAAACAGGACCCCTGCTCTTACTATTTCAAGTCCGGTAAATTCTCCTATATGCCATTGTTGTAGTAGGAGAGCACCCATATGCTGACGGAAACCTGGTCCAACCACCATTAAAACGTTTGTGGAGCTTTGAAATGTGTTGTTATTGTTATAACTGGTCGTCCAGTGGTAATTCAGCCACATCTTGCCTCAATCGACGCTCTCGTAGCTACTTGGCTTCCGGATACTGAAGGCCAAGGCGTTGCTGATGTTCTACTCGGAGTCTATGGTTTCATTGGCAAGCTTCCAATGACTTGGTTCACCTCAATGTGGGCTTCTAATATTAATACATTAATGGTTAGTATTTAAGACGTAAGAATCAGCTGGCTTCGTGAGCCTGTTTTTTGGAGGATTAGTTTTGATAAAGAAGAATGACGGGTATTATGATGATATGGTAGAATGGAGAATAATAAAGAATGGTTGGTTTTGCTAGCAAAAATGTCATCTGGCCGGACCTACATTCTACTCAAACCCCTAATAATCAAACTGAAACGCCCACTCTGTTATTCATGGATCCATTTTTATGCTGCCCTTTTTACCAAATCTCGTCATTTTCAATTAGTTCTACCCGATAAAGTGATACCCTCGGAATCTTTGCAAGGACGCCCATAACTCTATGAGTATTTATCTAAATTCGATTTCAAGGTCAGTTGTACACAAGGGCGGAGCTATGCTTGGACTGAGGTGGGCTGTAGCCCAGGTGGGATTGCAAAAAATCAAAAAAAAAAAAAAAAATTATATGTAAAATTCAGATCCAACAAGTTTTAGCCCACCCTAAAACTTTCATCCCAAACCATTCTAATATTGGTTCAAGATAACAGCCCAACTCAAAAACCCACAATCTGGTCTAACTTGTAATTAATCAAAAACCAAACGGAAAAAACAAAGAAAAGTAAACGAAAATGGATCTGTATCTGATGGGTTTGCACTCTCTGGCTGAGGCTTGTGATAAGTGGAGCTTCTTCCCATCAAATCTATCTTCTTCTTTCTTTTGGCCTTCTCTGATGGGTTTTGCCTTCACCGGGTGGTTGATCCTGATTTTCTTTTTGGGACTTTTCCCTTTGGGAGTACGAGAGAGAGAGAGAGAGAGGCTTTATTTTGATAAACCCACGCCAGAGTTGTAGCTAGTGGAGTACTTTCTGCTCCTTAACCTAGCTGTTCAATTTTCATTGGGCCACAATAAAGTACTTATAGGATGAATTGGATGGTATGGAAAATTAAAATTATAAAAAAATAAAATAAAAATTGGAAGGTATGGGAAAAATTATTAATTTATAGCTGTCTTCCATTTACTTGTGACGCTTCATATTTATAGCTTGTAAGTATTACCTTCAGTGGCGGACACAGGATTATAGCTGTGGGGGGGGCCACTCCATAGAAAATATACAGAAAAATTGAAAATGTACTAAAAATACACTGAAAAAATTGAAAATATGTCGAAAATTGGTGGGAGTGCGGGAGTCGAACACCCCCTCCGCACCCCCCCAGGTCCGCCCTTGATTCCCTTATTATGCAGAGCACTGGCTTGTGTGGTTAGTTTTGTATGTTAAAAATGCAGAGCAATGGTAGGTGTGCTTATATTATGTAGTGGTTTACTAATTTTGGTTAGCCCAGGGTAAATTAATGTGCTGGCTCCGCCCTTGGTTGTACAATTTTAGTTCAGCTGTGACAAAGATATTTTTTTTAAAAAAATTGTGTAGAAAGCTCACAAATTGGTTAAATATAAATGTCTAATTTTACCTTTGTTATTTGATTATATATTTCTATATATTTCTTATAGGTACATGTAATGGAGTTAATACATGCCAATTTTTTTAGGGATTTTATTGGGATGAGTTTGTAACTTGAACTTACTGGGATGTTTTGACAAAGATATGACAGAAACATACTTTCATTTTCGTGTCTTGTTTATTTAATTTTGTTGAGCTATATTATCTAGTTGCTCACAAATTGAAGTGAATTTTCATTTACTTGGCTACGTATGAATGATTTAATGCCAACAAGACAAAAATAATATTAAATATATAAATACAAAAAATGACTTTCAGGCTCTTCAACTTCGTACCGCTGTCTCTTTCAGGCAGCTGTTTTTATAGGTACTAGAAAAAATGACTTTCAGGCTCTTCAACTTTGTACCGCTGTCTTTTTTCTGAATTTTTGCATGCATCTCGCTTATTCCTCATTTTTATGTAGTATAGGAAGAGTTCCAAAAAAACAAATGTAGCAACGAGCCAATGCTTGCTCTAATTGATTGCAAAGAGTCTGTCTGTCTCATCGAAAGGAATTTTGAATAGAAACAACATTATCTTGAGTAAAGCTCAAGTTGCTCGAGAGGTCAGAAAGCTTCCTGGGCTTTAATATGGTGAAGAGGATGAGGAAGCTGTTAGCAACATTGAGGCTGGCGTCATCCTTCTTCTGCATCTATTGAGCTCCATGCCTTAAATGGAAGGGACATTTTATTTGGGTTTTTGGCAGGGGTCAAACTTTGTGATTTTAGCGTTAGGCGATGTACGTCTTAGGTGACGTTTTCTTCTAATTGTTGTTCAAGTTGGCTTCTGGCTAAGTTTCCATGTTTTTCTTGTGCTTTTCGTTTCCTCGAGTTCAGGCTTGCCTGGGATTGTTAAAAAAAGTTTTTTTCTCCTTTTCCCTTGTTCTATCTTTGCAAGTTTTCTTTTTCAGTCAAAAAAATTTGTCCCATGGTGAATAGCAGAAACAGTAGAAAGGTTACAACTAGGGCTGCAAACGAACCGAGTTGCTCGTGGCTCAGCTCGGCTTATTTACTAATCGAACCGAGCTCAAACTCGAGTTTTATGCTCGTTTAGCGAACAAATTCAGTAAAGCTAGGCTTGGCTCGCAAAAGCTCGGCTCATTTATATAGGCTTGGCTCATTAAGTAAATTACCTTAGCTCGGCCCGTTAAGGGCTCGCCTTGTTTATGAACGAGCTCGCCTTGTTTATGAACGAGCCGAACTCGAGCTTGATTTTTGGCTTGTTTGCTAAACGTGCCGAGCTCGAGCTCTACAAAGCTAAACTCGGCTTGGCTCGTTTACACCCCTTGTTACAACTTACCTTATGGCATTTCGTACATAATATAGGAATTCCACTACACACTTAAGTAAAGTAAATTGGTATTACGTTCGAGAAAGAGCAATCGAAAAGATTCTGGAGCCTTCTTAGGCTTAGGTATTATTCCTCCACTGAGCATAGTAGGAGGTATTTTACGGCTTTTACAAAATTTGCTTGGTAGGTACTTATATGACTAATTATCTAAAAGCGTCAGACGCAGATCCCACAGATAGAAAAGGAGCAATGTAACAGATCTACATATATTGAAGTTGCAGAAGCACCCAAAATATTTAAGTTATCAGGATTAGTTTCTCCAAAAACGCCACAGGCAAGGTTTTGAAATAAAATTCATATGCTGAACCAAGAGAGACTTCCAGGGATCCAAATACTTTTACTCCATTATCAGTAAAGAGCAGGGGTTGATGGGAAGGAACAACGACACTACACGGTACACATACAGCATTTCATCTCCAGGCGTGAGTCGTGACACAGCGAATGATGGACGAGCACTTGTAACCGCGCAAAATCATGTGCTTTTATACGAACTTGGAGATCAGCCCAACTCTTTGTCTGCCTCTAAATGTAGACCTATGTACTTCCGCTTCTTGCACATAGCCATATAAGAAAACCATTATTTATTCGTCCTGTCCTTAAACATGAACTTAATTTTATTACACAAGCCTCTACATGGAGAAAACCCCCAGATATTACAAAACTAAAATAAAAAACAGCAGAGATTGAAGCTCCATCTACCACACCACATTATTCTGTTAAAAAAAAAAAAACACAAAACACTATGCCACCTCATGCCTTCGTTTCTTCAGTAACTTTGGGTTTCTCTCCATTGGCCTGACTCTCATTCTCAGCTTCTTTAATTAGTTTCATGATGTCTTCTTTTTCCTCTAGGAGGGATTCAATCTTGCAATTGATTTTCTCCATTTTACTTTTCAGCTTGCCAAGATCCTTGCCCTTGTGCTTTCCCTCAAGTTTCCTCTTCTTCTCCTCCTTATCAGTCTTATCCTTATCCTTCTTACCCTTGCATTTTTTTCCTTTCTCTTTGTGCTTCCCTTCCACTTCCTTGTCCGAGTCTTTCACATTTTCTTCCTTCAGAATGTCTGTCGACGGAACCTCAGCATCTTCTTTTCCTTTCTCATTCTCTTCTTCAGTTTCCTCATTGAGTTCTTCCTTTGTCTCCTCTTTGCCTTCTATCTTTTTATTTTTGTTCTTCTCTTTCTTCTTTCCTTCACATCTGTCATCATCTCTATGCTTCTTTTTCGTATCACCATTTCCTCCTCCTTTCTTCAACCCCTCTGCATTTTCCTCTATTTCAATCGCCCTCGACGTAACGGTATCTTCACACTTCCCCGCCTCTCCATCATCCTCGTGCTTCTTCTCCTTATCTTTCTTCTTCTTCTCTTTTTTACCTTCTTTTCCCATGTCCTTCTCTCCTTCGGTTTCCTCGTTGGATTCTCCCTCTACCTTCTGTGTGTCTTTACTCTTCCTTTCTTTTCCCTTCTTCTCTTTCTTGTCCTTCTTCTTTGATTCATGTTTCTCATCACCATCTTGGTGCTTCTTTTTCTTCTTTTCTTTCTCTCCATTCATCTCTTCCTTCATGTGTTTGGGTTTCTCTACCTCATTGATACTTGACTCTCCCTCTTTGCATTTTATTGTTTCCTCTTGTTCCTCCTTTGAGTCCTTGTCTTTCTTCTTTTTGTCTTTTCTCACCACCTTTAGATCTTCTTTGTCATCCAATTCACCAGATTTATCCTTATTCTTCTTCTTTTCCCCTTTCTCTTGCACTTTCTCCTTTTCCTCTGAGTCTCCGCCATCATCTTTCTTCTTCTTTTCTTTTCCCTTGTCTTTGTCTTTTTTCTCTTTCTTCTTTTCTTCTTTTTCCGGGGATTTTACAGCTCCATGCCCCTTCTGCTGCTCTCCATCCGTACTATCTTTCTCAATCTTTTTTAACTTTTCATCCTTGCCTATCTTCTTCCCATTCTCCTTTTTCTTTGACTCTTCTATTCCCTCTTTTTCATTCAATTTTTCGTACTCTTTCTCCTTCCTTCCCTCCTTCTCTTCCTTGTATTTCAGCTTGCCTTTTTCCATTAGTTTTGACTTTGTTTTGACTTCCATATCAGTCTTCTCCACCTCTGATTCACTTGGTTTTGTAGACCTTGCCTCGTTGAGATGAACTTCTTGCTTCTCCCCATGCTCTTCACCCTTAACACCGCTTTCAGGTTTCTCTTCCATTTCTACCGTGATCCTTCTTGTTTGATTGCAAATGATCTGAAAATAAAGATGCAGAATACAACCATCAAACTCAATTAACAAACTGCAAAAGAAGCATACATGGGGTTGTTTCCCCATTAAAGAAGGAATAGAACTTAAAAGTAACCTTCAAAGCACTCAACATACACTCTCTTAGGATGTTGGGAGTAAAACGGCGCAGTAATCGGTACATTACTAGTGTATTCGCAAATTGAGATGAAACTGAAATAGGGGTAACAAATGCTGCTTATATCCACTTTCGGTGCAACAAATTTAAAAATTGAAAGTCTACTAGAAAACTGCTTCACTTGGATGATTTTGGCACAGTAAATAGAAAACGGCTTCTAGATAAAACTGATTCAGTTTTAATTTTTCTGCAAATGTAAATATGCAGTCAATCATCTTTTGAACTGAGACGTGAAGAGAGCATGATTCTGCAAACAAGAAAAACTTTCTGTATAACAAGTATTGGAATAAACAATCAACAAAATGGCACAAAGTTTGCTCAAACAAAGAGAGATGAATTAACCGGAAAACCAACTTGAAAACTGTTCAACGAAAGCAACACGGGCTAAACCCAGTCTAAACACTTCATTATAATCACTGCAAATTTTGATTAGCTTCTAGCAGATTCATATCCATTCCCCGGAGTTCGCATCGCGATACCCAAGTATTACATGTGCAGTGGTTTGCTGTTAAATATCTTGTATTACCGTGTCGACATCAAATGGCTTGTACTTGTTATAGAATCAAACCGGCAAGAATAATATTTTCCAACTGCCTAGAAGATAAAGAGCAGCACACATTGTGCTGATTCCAAGCCCAAATTCAGCAGAAATTCAGGTGATCATCACAGGTTTCTAACAGGTAGATATGGTCACAGTTTCTGGAAGGTCACATGACTCGCACCTTAGGAGTCCATTTCACAAAGAGGGGAAACAGCAGTGCTAGATGCATGATTCATGAATTGCTATAAGACAAATTCTAGTCTACGTGAATTCAAAACTAAATTAAAACCGAGAAAAGGATTGTCACCAATACCACAAACTCCTAAACAAAGATTCTGGGTGATTCCTAAGGTTGTCGCAATGGTTAATCGAATTGTCTCGGCGGAGCTTACCACCCGAGGTTGCAGGGTCGATTCCCTCAACAACCATTTTTCCAGGTGTGTCAAACTCAATCATGGATTAACAGAACCGAAAGCCCAAAACATAAATCAAATCCAAGGGGTTCCAAAAGTAAACAAGGAGCTCCAAAACTGGTTTAAAAAAATCATGATGCAACGTAGGATGAGAATACCCAGATACACAAAAAGGACTTACATGAGAATTGAGATCGAGCTTCGACTTTGAGAGGCTTCCGCCGGGTTCTTGTGAACACTGAGAGAGGTTTCTAGCTTGATCGGATGTGGTAGAGGTATTTATAGGATTATGGGCGATTCGATCTTATCACAGCTTGAGGAACGTAGTCAAGGTAACGTGTCCTTTACGGGTGGCCCGCGGGAGTCAGGCTTGTGGTTTATTGTCGGTAGTTGAACCGTGACGCGTACCCTGCGTGTGACCAAGCTAATAAATTTAAGGTCGGCCGTTTGGTCTTAAATGTTCTTTTTTTGCTTCCTTGCATGGATACGTTTCAAAAGTCCTCTTCCTTCTTGATTAAGTAATTTCAAGGTCTAAAATTATTTTTTCCTAACTATTTTTAATTATTTTTGGCATTTTCGGTATTCTCGTATACCTGGGTTTCGATTTTGGTATTTTTAGTTTTTTTGGTATTTTCGATATTCTCACACTCACCTTCTAACTGGCAGTTGGGTTTCAATTAAAAATCTTTCGATATTTGTAGTATTTTTTGTATTCTCGCACTCACGTCTAGTCGGTTGGAAGTCGACTATTTGCAATATTGTATTTTCGGTATTTTTGCACTTACATTCTAAGTGGCAAAAATACCGAAAATACTATAGTAGAGAGTCATTCTTAGTTCCGCTTGATAATTAATAAAAGATTAAAAAAAGTATCAGAAAAAAAAAATTAGGTTGCGATTTTGGCAATGTGGATTTTTCTCATTTGCGATGATGCATAACGAAATTACATCGACGGTATTCGTTTGAGGTTTTTGGAGTTTTCAGGAGGGAGAGAGAGTGCATATAGCATTGCTGTCGTTATTTTTCTAACGATTTCAACCGTGTAGACATTGAATTATAAACTTTTCTTGAAAAAAAAACAGGTAGAAGCTTGATGAATAGTTTTAGAATCTGACTGCTCATTCAAAAAAGTAGCAATTTCTACTCAACCTAATCTTATTCGTAGGTTAGAAAAGGATGCTAGGCGTACAGAGGGAGGAAGCACAGAAAATGCCAAGAGCTGTTTGGGGACCCACTTTTGGGTCCCACACGGATGATCTGAACCGTTCATCTTAGAATGATTTTCCGGAGGGCCTCGTTAGAAATCAGCTCTATCCGACGCTCGTAAGTGGTTGATCCGAAATCTTCCCATTTCATTCAAAACGATTGGAATGAAACGGGGGGATTTCGGATCAACAACTTACGAGCGTCGGATAGAGATGATTTCTCCCATGACCCCTCAGAAAATCATTTTAAGATGAATGAACGGTTCGGATCATCCGTGTGGGACCCAAAAGTGGGTCTCCGAACAGTTCTGTGCATTTTCTGTACCTATGGGTCTGTACCCATAGGTTTTTTGAAAGGTATAGAAGTACTAAATAAGTTACAAACAAATGTACTAATTCTGCATGTGGCATTTTTTTAGTGAATTGGCGTACTCGCATATTGCAACATTCATGAACGTGGCACTGCCATGTATACATGCGTTCAGCGTAGTAGTTCGTGAACTTTTGAGAAAACATTATTTCCACCGCCGACGAAACAAATGTTTCCTCCAAATCAATCACAGTTGTCCACGTGATTGTGGAGGAAATATTTGTTTTCACTGCTGGCGGAAATAACTTGTTTGTGTAAACTTTTTAGTACATGTGGCATTAATAAAATAAATGACACAGCGAGAACTCAAAAGTGAATAACATGAGATCAACTTCTTGATATCTCATTTTGCTATTACGACCATTATGATTTAGCTTCGGTAATTTCCTTAATTTGTGTTTTATTTACTGACAGATGTAGAACAAGATTTAGGAAGATTTTATATTCTGACATTTATTACTGGAGAATTATATTTCAACTAGGAAAGTTTTTCTGAGCTTTCAATATTACGTTTCTTTATTGGAGTTGATTTGTTGTCCTATTTTATTAGATTCTTGGTCTACAAGAATAAGGATTTTCTTATTTGACTTTTTTCATTTCGTGTCCACATCATTTTACGATTATAAATTGGATTGTAAGCTTCATAGGAAAATCCCGAATTTCATACAGTAACGCTCCAATTTTCAGAAACATTAATAAAGTGAATTTAAGTACTCCGGAAATACTGAAAATGTCATGTATGTATTGAAAAGAGCTATTGGGTCATATACTTGGGCTAGCGAGTTCTTGAAATGATTTAGTGTTGGATTGGGCTAGTTCTTGGTCCAGGAATGCTATGAGATCTGATATGGTTGTAGTCTTGTAGAAATGAAAAAGAATCTGCCCGATTTGGTTTGAACTACACGACAAAATCTACTAATCTAAGGCTGAGTTTTCCGTTTGATTTGCTAACATCAACCCTGATTCTAGCAAATGAGTTCACCAGATGCTAAAATCGTGGTTGATTTTAAGCTAAAATCAACCATGATTTTAGCACTTGCTAAACTCATTTGCTAAAATCAAGGTTGATTTTAGCAACTGGGTTGCAGTTGCTAAAATCATTTGAAAAACTCAGCCAAATTGCGAAAATTGAAATGTGCAATAACTAATGCATGGAAAAATAACTGTCTTTTTAATAAAATCCAGAGTTTTCTTTATATTCTTTTATGGGCAATGTGTTTACGTTTTTATTGTGGATTCTGGAGTCGGCCTATTACAACTAGGGATGCAAACGAGCTGAGCTGAGCTTTGTAGTGTTCGAGTTCGGCTCGTTAAATAAATAAGCCGAAAAATCAAGCTTGAGCTCGGCTCGGTTGCAAATGAGCCAAGTCCTTAACGAGCCAAGCCAGGGTAATTTAATTAACAAGCTCCCTTAAACGAGTCAAGCCTATACAATTAAACCGAGCTTTAGCAAGCTCGTTAACTAAACGAGGCTAAAAATCGAGCTCGAGCTCAGCTCCACTACTTATCGAGCCGAGCCTCAAAGAGCCTTGCCACGAGCTGCTGCGAGCAGCTCGATTCGTTTGCAGCCCTAATTACAACGATCTAACCTAATAGTCTGCTAGAACAAGATATAGGTGCTCTTCCGCTAGCTACAACGTTGCATCAAGTGTTATTTGTAACGCCCCGATTTTCGGAAGCATTAATTAAGATAACTAATTAGGTTTAATTTAATAAAAAAGGGTTTCCAATCAGAGTTACACGTTGGAAAACGTGAAGTGCAGCCCATTACAAAAATACTTAGTACGGTTTGAGAAATTAATATTACAAACCAACATTAAAATAAAGGGGTGGGTTCTACAGATTAAGGTTGAGATCTTGATCCCAATGCTCCTCTTGAGCCTGATCCACTGGAAAACCTTCTGTTCCAAAATAAGCATCGCCCTCGACACCTACACCTCCTGCTTTATCACAATCTGGCATAATACGTCCGAGTCGCGAAGCAACATCATAGTATTATGCCAGGGTCACACGAAGTGTAACACCGTGAGCGATAAATCACTCAATAGCTACTCTAACCCTCCCAACCCTTGCTAAACATGCAAGTACAACATATATGATTGAAAAGCAGTAATTAAAGGGATAAGCAGGAAATAAATCGTAAAGCAGAAATTAAACACATAGCTGATTTCATTACTAGCCATTAACTTACATGTTCATCTAAGTTCTCAACCTAGAGAACTTTCCTCCCAAATAACCACTAAGGACTATGACCAATCCGTGATATACTCCCCCCTTGCTTGCCCTGACTGGGAGCCCCGACGGAAGGTATAAGTTACTTACTTAATCCAACCGTCAGCCGCCTCTCACAAGGATGAATTTCCCAGGGACTGACTGTACCACTGGGCTACGAGTGACAACTGTCAGCTCCTGTAGGTATATAGCCGTGACTCGGTCTATAATACATCCACCCTTTTAACGCCTCAGAATTCAAATGAAGTAATCACAGATTGTCATATCCTAGGGTTTCGAAATCCTGGCAGGCTGCCAAATATTCCTCCAAAACGAAATCACTTGGCTGACTGCCATTCAACAAATCTCGGGGTGACTCCCCAATAATCGATTTCAATTCTCTTTTCCATTAACCTTATCGTCTATGTGATATCCGTACACGATCACCCAACCCGGGAACCTAGTTGTCCATTCTAACATTCAACACATTTATGAAAAGGGCATTTAACAGTAGAAGCAAAGTGATAACGATATCGCAAGTTCACAAAACTCAAGTAATCGACAACCAGGGGTCTAAACGTAATAAATTCAAACTACAGGGGTCAAAACATAATTTACTAAACTATTGGGGTCAAAATGTAATTTAAAGAAAGTAAGGGTCACCAACGTCATTTTAAGTAAGTACAGAGGTGTTCGATGCAATTTCACGACTCTAAGGTCCTTCGTGTAATTTTACAAACTCTAGGGGCCTTTTTGTAAATTAACATAATACAAGGGAAAAAATGTAATTTTGACACCGACAAGGGTAAATAAGTAAAAATACTTTATTTTGGTTAATAAAGTCCTAACTTGTCACAAAACGCAATTCCTTGATTTTCTTACTAAGTACAAAACTACGCATTATGTAATTTACACACACAAGGGCAAAATGGTCATTTTACACCCGAAGGGCATTCTGGTCATTTCGTTAAACTCATAAATTTCCAGTAGTGACATTTAGTTGATAAAAATAGGTTTCGTAAATGATACACAAGTACGCACGCCAAATTTCACAAAATTACACTTTAAACCCCTAACTTTAACACAACGATCAAGAACAAGGTTAAGCACAATAAATTCATGGAGAAACTTATATAAACAGTTAGTAAAGTATTAAACATGCTTAGAATAATTAAAAACATGAACCACAATAAATCTAAGGTTTACTAAGCACGAAAACCCGGTTTCGGGTAAAAAGGGTCTTATCGAGTTTTGGCTCGGGTTTCGTGAAACCCTTGACTTGGGGCTTTAACCCATCAACTATAAACTACTCCTAGACTATTCTAACTCATTCAAAAGCTTGGAATAGGTTGGGTACGAGTTTCTACCTTGTTTTGCGAAGATTTGGCGAAAAATGGGTTTTGGCGAAAAACCGGCGGAGGGAGCTTCTTGGGCCGGCTTGGCTTGCTTGGATGGTGAAATGTGGATGCCTAGGAGTGCAATGGATGAACTTGAAGTGGAAGATGAGAGGTGGGAGATTTTGGTTGATATTTTGAAGTGAAAACTCACTTTTCTTGACTTTTCTCACTCTAGAACTTGAAGGATGTTAATGGAGCTTTGTGTTCTTGGTTTGGGAGTTCTTGGGAGAGTTTGGAGGAGGAAGAGAATGAATGAGAGGGGCAGCAGCTGTTCTGGACGAAATTTGGGGTTTGGGGGAGTATAAAATGAGTTTTGGGTGGAGTTGGAGTGTAAGATTGGTGAAAGAAGTACCCTAGTGGGTTTGGAAGTGATGGGGGAGGGTGGTGGAGTGTATGGCAGTCAATGGCAGTCAAGGGGACTGTTTTTGGCTGATGGGAGGAGGTAGAGTGTGGTTTTGGTGATGGTTGGTGGTGGTTGGGTAGTGTAGAATGGTGTATAAAGAGTATGTATACACATATGTGTGTATGTGTACTAGTATTGCTTGTGTATGTGTATAAAAGTGCATAATTATGTATGAAATGAATTTATAAAAATGTAATGCTCGCGATTAAAAAGTAAACGTGCCTTAGGGTCGAATTTGTAGCAATTTGGAAGTATTAGGGTATAAACCGTAGTAATTGCAAATTAAAGGCCATAAGTGCAATTAGAAATTAAATAACGAAATTAAAGTAATTAAAACGAAATTAAATAATCCTAAATTTTATTAAAAATTTCGGATTATTACATTATTAGTTATTACTAGTTTACGGAACATGTTTGTCCCATAGATGTAACCAAGATATGAGTGAATATACTCCTATTAATCTAATGTTTTCTCCAATTCAATCACAGCGATCCGTGTGATTGTGTAGTCCGTATGATGGACCGCTGCGATTTATTTGGAGGAAACATTAGTTTTCACCGCCGGCGGAAATAACTTGTTCTCCTAGAAAAATATGCATGGACAAGGAAATTTAGATTAACTCGGAAACAAAAATAGTAACCTAATCTAAATAAGAAATTTAATGACAAAACTTAGAATATATGGTAAGGCATTGCTATACTAATACTCCTTCCACTCCAAATTGTTCGACCTTTTTGGGCAATCGAGTATTTCGAATGCAAAAAAATTATGTACTTGAAGAGATTTTTTTCTTGAAATTTTTTTTACATAATCTTTTTTCTTCTGCTGACTTGCATGGAAAATGTGATTAATAGTTCCCAACAAATGGTGGAATCAGTCATACAGAGATCATACAAAAACTGCCCCGAACACTCCTGAGTTAATTAAAAAAAAAAAAAAAAAAAAAAACTGTAAAACTATGTTCATATTTTTA